>JAXDDX010000172.1:600000-861783 GCA_034670405.1 Hoplostethus atlanticus
AAAAAATCCTAAAACCAGCATCTGTGGTGTGTGTTTCAGTCTCTCATTTTCTCCATTGTAAAGAACAGGCTGTTTTGAGGGCCTCACGGCATGAGGCGGCCAATCAGAGCAGTGCTCATTACATACAACCTCCATGGAGAGCAGGGGGCCATTCCACAAAGCAGGCTTAGAAAAGCGGCGATTAACCTCGCAAGCCTGGTTTGAATTAACCTAACAAATCAATCGGGGCTAAAGCGGTTCCACGAAGCCCAAGTCAAACTACCGTGATCGGGCTAAACCGAGCCAGGCTCAAGCAATCCAGATAATTGCGCGTGCACATTTATACACAGTTTATTTAAGCAGCCCGAGAGGTCGATCATGGATCTGATCGATTCATCATGGCGAAAAATGACAGTAAAGACAGAGACGCAATGTTCACGGCCACTGAACAGCGACTTTTAGTGGAGGTCTATGGAGAATTCTGCCATATTACAATGAAAAGGGAAATACGATTGCCATAAATAAAGGGAGAGAGAAAGATTGGCAACGAATTGCTGCTAGATTGAATGCATAAGTAATTGTTGAATTAAAAACGAACAAATTGTATAGACCTTATTAAATATCATGTTGTGGCGGACTGGAGGGAGGGTGGGGGGAGGCTTAATTGGATCCAGGAGAGAGGTGAGTTAGTGGACTGCTTCTTTCCTGGATCCGGTACCAGCTGCAGCCAGTTGGGACTGATTGCAGCTGGGGCCTTTTTAACGTGTGTGTGAATGTGTGAGTGGGGGTGCGCGCGCCAGGGTGAGAGACTGGCATGTGACCGAGGAGCCGGCGTGGAGGGGGAATCCAGTCGGCTGTCTGTGTGGGGAGTGGAGAGATGGGGCCAGCACCAGCGGGAGAGACGGAGCGGGAGCGGGCCGTCTCCTGCCGCGGCGTCCAGCGGAGGTCCGCGGAGGACACAGTCGGGAGCCACCTGCGGGGTTGGGGCAGGATGCCCCTGGAAGCCTGGCAGGCTGGGGCAGCCTTGGGGCTCCGCGGCTGGCCCACCGGGACCGAAGGAGGGCGCCGGCGGAGGGAGACGGCGCCGACGGCGCGCTGCCGTCAAGACCCGGGCCGTTGGTATTATTCTGGACGGTGTGAATAAAACGGCCCTGCTGGCCAATTAACTCTCCCCTGCCTATGTCTCTGTCTGTCACGGACCCCGGTTATGTGGCACCTTACCACACATGTGTTCCAACAATATTAAAGAACTGAAAAGCTGTGCTAAAAATATTATAAATGAAACCATGCCATATATGAAACCTCAAGACTGTAAATGTACTATCTATCGCCATAAATTATGTAGTAAAGGCTGTACATAAGGTTTCATCTTACTACATTACAATCATCGTACTGTACTGGATCCTATACGGGGATCGAACTCACAACCTTAAGATTGAGAGTCTCATGCTCTACTGACTGAGCTGTTCAGGCTGGTTCTTACTTTTATTATATTTTTTCATGAAATCGATTGTTTCCATCCTGGAAATTGATCGGTTGAAAGCGTGTTCTACAGTGACTGTAAATCCCATACAGAAACAGTGACTGCGTCTCCTAGCAACCGTGGAAACATCTTGACATATATTCAAGATAATTTATTATTTCAATGAATTTGTTAAATAAAAATAATTTAGAAAATAAAATAATATTGTGTCATCAAATAATTATTTCTACAAGTTGTAACCGTTTTCTAAAAGCAATACGGCACTTGAGGTCTCGCTGGACACTCATGGTTAAATGGGGTTGCCTAACAACGCTCAGAACCGTGACTGTATCCCCGATACAGCCTAAATTTGATATGTTTTATTTTCTATTAACGTTACATTTTATGTCTGATAGTGTAGGGTCTAGGGTAATAGTGTTGAACATTAGGATGGCGGAACCTTGTTTGAAAATCATTGCGTTTCAGTCGGATCAGTGTACGGGAGTACCGATTAAGCTTCAACTGTGGTTTAGCCTGATATCTAGCCTGCCCCAAGGCATAAGTTGCCACAGCAACTTAGCTTGAACTATGCTGAGCTTGCTTTGTGGAACCAAATAAACCTGAAAATGAGCCAGACTAAGCGAAATAAGCCTGGATAAGTGGTAAGCTGCTTCGTGGAACACCCCTCAGAGCGCTCATGCTGCTCAAGGTAAACAAATAAGCTTGATGCAGAAATCTACCATAACCATGGCGGCCGCTCCAGAACCAACACTGAGACCGTACATGTTTGAGCCGGAGTCTGACCCAGAATGGGAAGAGGCAGCTGAGGCGGTTCCACGTAGTTTCTCAATGATAACAATTCTGTGTAATATTGTACTTTCGTGCCTTGTGTTTGTGTATGTGGGTGTGTGAGTGACGCTCTCTGCTGTAGCCGGTCTGTTTATGGCTCATGTCCATAAGCTTATTGAATACAACTTGCAGACAAGCAAGGATTGACAATTTTGTTGAGCTAGTTAGCCAATATATTATTGGATGCAATCTATTTGCATCCAAACACCGCAGCGCAAACAACCAAACGCGATTGTACTAATGGTGGCTAAAGTTTACCGAGCCTGACAGACTTATAAAACAGACACTGGTCCCAACAAATAACTTAAAGATGAGTCCTGACTCCAACCAATAACTTTACTTTTACTTTACTTTTAATGACTCCAGCTTTAGTTTTCTTACTTCTTCCACGCCCAACAAGCCCGTGGCTAGCCCGTTAGCTAACCAGCAGTCGAATATACTAACCAGACTAATTTGGTAAATTAAATCAAAACATGGTGACACTTACAGATTCTAATTTTGCAGCTGGGTCACGTACCTTATGAATTGCTCCATCTTTAAGCTTCAATTTAGATGCTAATCCTGCCGTTGCTCAAGCAGTCTGACGAGTGATCATCACACACAGAAAAAACTGTAGCCGTTGCCGTTGAAAATAAAATTAATCCACTCTGTCCTGGCATTTTCGCGTGTTGGGAGACTGTGCAGGGATCTATGTTGCTGCCTGCATCCTACAAAATAATAACTGGAGAGTTGATATATCGCCCTAGATACGCCCCCGATTCTATTCACTAATGGCGCTGTAGTAGTTGATGTTGAGTTTAGATGCTTGTAACATTCTGGGACTTGCCATACAAACATGAGTTTGCTACGGGTGATTATGTTTTCCCGAGCAGATGCACTGGAACACATTTAGATTGGAAGTTAGGAATACCTACTCGAAATTATCGATTTCCGAGTACAATGGAATGCACCATAAGCAATGGCTTGCAGCGCTGCCTTAATGCCGTAAATGGGATTGGTTGTTCACCTGAGCGTGGGCATGCTCTGAGAGGGGCTGGATTAGCGCCCGTTATGACGTCCAAAGGGGCTACTTTCTTCCTGTTTTTGTCCTATCTTTGGCACCGTTTTTGAAAAAGGAAAATACAGAAAAACGGGTTGACAGTGCTGACCGGAGAGTTTCCAGTCTACAGTTTAGATTGGAAAACGGCTTATTCCTGGCGCTTATACATGTTCCACAGGAAATCATTTACCTAAGCAGCTGAGAAAAATTTGAAATCTGGAAGTCAACCTGTTTTTCTGTATTTTCCTTTTTCCAAAAACGGTGCCAAAGATAGGAGAAAAACAGCCCGTTTCAGAAAGTAGCCCCTTTGGACGTCATAACGGGCGCTAATCCAGCCCCTCTCAGAGCATGCCCACGCCCAGGTGAACCAATCCCATTTACGGCATTACCAATCCCATTCGTTGCTTATGGTGCATTCCATTGTATTCGAAAATCGATAATTCCGAGTCGGTATTCCTAACTTCCAATCTAAATGTGTTCCAGTGCATCTGCTCGGGAAAACATAATCGCCCGCAGCAAACTCATGTTTGAATGTTACAAGCATCTAAACTCAACATCAACTACTACAGCGCCATTAGTGAATAGAATCGGCGCATATCACATTCGGACGCCGTTTTTTCCAAGTACACTGGAATGCACCATTACTTTGCGACGAGTGAAGCTAAAACAACAACATATCTACGGCCATATATCAACTCTCCAGTTATTATTTTGTAGGATGCAGGCAGCAACATAGATCCACAGTCTCCCAACACGCGAAAATGCCAGGACAGAGTGGATTAATTTTATTTTTAACGGCAATGCTACAGTTTTTTCTGTGTGTGATGATCAGTCCTCAGACTGCTTGAGCAACGGCAGGATTAGCATCTAAATTGAAGCTTAAAGATGGAGCAATTCATAAGGTACGTGACCCATCTGCAAAATTGGAATCTGTAAGTGTCACCATGTTTTGATTTAATTTAAAAAAATTAGTCTGGTTAGTATATTCGACTGCTGGTTAGCTAACGAGCTAGCGGGGCTAGCCACGGGCTTGTTGAGCGTGGAAGAAGTAAGAAAACTAAAGCTGGAGTCATTAAAAGTAAAGTAAAGTAAAAGTAAAGTTATTGGTTGGAGTCAGGACTCATCTTAAAGTTATTTGTTGGGACCAGTGTCTGTTTTATAAGTCTGTCGAACGTGTCAGGCTCGGTAAACTTTAGCCACCATTAGTACAATCGCGTTTGGTTGTTTGCGCTGTGGTGTTTGGATGCAAATAGATTGCATCCAATAATATATTGGCTAACTAGCTCAACAAAATTGTCAATCCTAGCTTGTCTGCAAGTTGTATTCAATAAGCTTATGGACATGAGCCATAAACAGACCGGCTACAGCAGAGAGCGTCACTCACACACCCACATACACAAAACATAGTACAATATTACACAGAATTGTTATCATTGAGAAACTAAGTGGAACCGTCTCAGCTGCCTCTTCCCATTCTGGGTCAGGCTCCGGCTCAAACATGTACGGTCTTAGTGTTGGTTCTGGAGCGGCCTGAGGCCTACCTTGAGCAGCATGAGCGCTCTGCTCTCCGTGGAGGTTGTATGTAATGAGCACTGCTCTGATTGGCCGCCTCACAGCCTGTTCTTTACAATGGAGAAAATGAGAGACTGAAACACACACCACAGAAGCTGGTTTTAGGATTTTTTTTAATATAGACTTCACAAACGTCTTGTAAAGACCCCCAGGAACAGTTTAAATAGCCCAAAATGAGTACAATACCCCCTAGGTTTTACATCATTACACTTGAGAGCCATTTTACAGAGCTATTCCCATCTTCATTGGAAAGAAAATGTTGGAGTTTTATGAATCAGTTTAACCAAATTACATCATTATTACGTTGGTACAATTTAACCAGACAACGAAAGGCCAGTCATTGTGATGCAGCCACTTACGCTGTGAACTGGAAAAGTGAAATTCCAGGATCCATGTTAGTTGGTAGTCTGTATATCAGAAGACAAATGTCTTGTTTGTCTTCATCACTTAGAACTTCTTCAGGGTGAGAGGCTGTAAGCTGTCAGAGAGAAGCTGTGATGCTCTGGCCTCAGTTCTCAGCTCCAAGTCGTCCAGTCTGAGAGAG
The DNA here is from genome assembly GCA_034670405.1 of Hoplostethus atlanticus. Classification (NCBI taxonomy): domain Eukaryota; kingdom Metazoa; phylum Chordata; class Actinopteri; order Trachichthyiformes; family Trachichthyidae; genus Hoplostethus; species Hoplostethus atlanticus. The sequence goes on from JAXDDX010000172.1 coordinate 605,446, forward strand.
CTGGACCTGAGTAACAACGACCTGCAGGATTCAGGAGTGAAGCTGCTCTCTGCTGGACTGGGGAGTCCACACTGTAGACTGGACACTCTCAGTTTAGATCACTTTATGATAACAGTGTAACTACAAGATGCAGTGTTTTATGTCTGTGTTTGATTTCTGTTTAATCTGTAGTCATATAAAGTGCCTGTTTTGATTAAATAAAATATTTTTTCATGGTATAAATACTGTATGATAAAAATCTGTCTGTATTCTATGTATTGTGTGTATTCCTGTTTTCTTCTACTCAAAAGGTACAACAAGGTAAAATGGGAAACTCAATCCATTAATGTATTAATGAATGTGCTGCTATGGCAAAACAAATTGTATTCATTTCAAACAATTATTGCTATTTATACTTTAGGAATAGGTTGTTGTGCATTCATGGAAACATATTTTCTGTAGCCAATACAGTTTTAGTAGGACCCATTAAAATAGTTTGTTGTTTGGCTCAATTTACCGTGTGTGTGTGTGTCTGTCATAATCTGCTCTTGGTACTTCTCTTTTTTTGATTTTCTCAATATATCTTCAATTTCATTCTGTCCATCTTTGTTTTCTCTGTCCTCTCTGATCTTCCTTGACTGTTCTTTTTAGATCATTCATGGAGGTTGAACTCCTGTTAGTGTTGTGTTTGTAGGTTTGTGGCATTATGATATCTTCTCTGTAATAGATCATTACATTTAACTATTGTTATTATTAGTTTAAATTAACTGCATTTTAACAGAATGTAGCTCAGCGCGCCTGCCATATTCTTCAGGGCAGAATATTAATGAGAGAATCAACATATGGTTTGTTTTAAACAGAGAGTTTACACTGAGCTTGGCTCTTTGGCTGGCTTAGAGCTGGAGTCTGACTGACCAGCTGTTTAACAGGAGTTATTACTAATGTTGTATGGAAAGTAAATCACAGGTAAGTATAACCAAACCTTTTTGGTTTCTCCTTTAAGTTTCCTATAGATTAGTTAGTCTAGTCAGTTTAAGTCAGTTTAGTTAGATTAGTCAGTTTAGTCAGGTTTCTAACATAACTTATTTTAGGTTAGTAGGTTATGTCTTATTTTATTCCCTGAGTTAAGTCTTATTATTTTTCCTTCACAGGTAAACAGGTAAGTAAACCTTAAAATCAATGACAGGTAAATCACAGATATAACCTTTTGGGTTTAACGCTTTTCCTTTCTTCCCCGACAGGTAAGATACAATAAAATTCACCTTTCTTCAATCTAAACATCAAATGAACATTACATCATCACAACAACATAACATTGGAAATTCTTGAAATGTAGTACCAAAGTGGTATATTCTTTTCAGTTCTTTTCAAACTCAGTTCTAGTTCTTTGTACTGTAGTTCAGTTCAATTCTATTTTCAGATCCACAACACTCCTACCACACTGGCAGCGATGTATTCAGCAGTCATCAGACGTGTACAGCACACACACTATCACACCACGAGGAAGAAGAGTGTCCAACTCCATGAAACAAACTTCTCAAAAAAATAAACTCTTCCATAACAACAAAATGTATGTCTTTTACAAAGTAAATTATCTATCTCTTTCTCTCCGTTTCTCTCTCTGCAGTGCAGGGTTCTAACTCTGCACCTGTGCTGTAACTTTTTTTCCAAGAGAGGAAAAAAACATCTTTCTTAAAGGGATATTCACTAATTAAAGGGGAATGTTTCACTATGAATTTGTATAGGCATACATTTGAATTGTTTCTTCTTACAAATGATTTAGTGTCAACATTTTTAATTGTAGCCTAATTTATTTGTAACTTAATTTATGAAAATCTATTTATTTTATAACCATATTTTAATATGGGTTACAGCACAATTACAGCACAATTTGCGCCAGGCCCACGCCCTTGTTCGACAACGCCGTCACCCCCTATTGATCAATTTTGAAAACATTTTGGGGACATGTTTCAACAGCTTAATTAAAAATGTCCACCAAGTTTGGTGATGTTTGGACAAACTGTCATTGATTTAAGGCCAAATTTGCAACAGGCCCATGCACATGTTTGGAACTGGTGGTGCCCCCTATTGAGCGATTTCAAAATAATTTTACACACGTGGTTCAACATTGTTATCAAACATATCCTGCGAATTTTGTAATGATTGGATAAACAATTTCTGATTTATAGTCTGATTTGTGTTATGCCACGCACATTCTTTGCATTTGTAGCGCCCCCTAGAGGTCGATTTTAATTCAACTTTCAGGGTACTTTCAAGGTACTTATGTGGACATATCCTGCACGTTTTGTGATGATTGGCCTAAACGTTGTTGACTTTGGTCTATTTATGTGCTGAGCCACGCCCTTTTGAAATTCATTGGTCAATATCTTGAAAACTAAATAAGATATCAGCAAGCTTCAAAAGGACTTTAGTGGTTCTTGAGGCTTTTTTGTAGAGCACATTGAGCTGGACTTGTGTATCAAATTTTAAGTCAATCGGAGTCACTGTGTGAGGGGCGTGGCCTTTCCAAAATTGCGCTTTTGGGCCTTAATTACAGCGCCACCATCTGGCCGATTGGGCTCATGTTTCTTGGGAAGCATTTGCACATCATTTCCAGTTATTGGGCCAAGTTTCATGGTTTTAGCTCATTCCAGCTCACGGGAATTTGAGAAACGGCATAAGACAAGAAAGAATAATAAACCGATAGGAAAACAATAGGGTTCTACCCCTCCGGGATTTGAACCCTAATAAACCGATAGGAAAACAATAGGGTTCTACCCCTTCGGGGTTTGAACCCTAATAATCAACAGGGCTACTAGATCAGAAACTGCTGTATTGTGTCTTGTTCTCCCCATCAGATTCCTGTGAACTCACACTGGACCCAAACACAGCAGCCAGAAACCTCTCTCTGTCTGAGGACAACAGAAAGGTGACAGGGTTGGAAGACGAGGAGCCATATCCTGATCACCTGAGAGATTTCACTACTGGGACCAGGTGCTGTGTAGAAATGGTCTGACTGGCACTGTTACTGGGAGGTAGAGAGGGAAGGATGGGTTTATATAGGAGTGACATACAGAGGAATCAGTAGGAGAGGATGTGGCACGAGGCATGAGCCACAATTTACAATAAATAGCTTCCAACACACTCCCAATTGCCTGGTTTGCATATAAAGGGCCAGCATTTAGTTTTGAGGAGAAACAGCGGAAGCATTTAAGAAACAATAGAAGAAGAAGCATAATTTTACCGACTGTGAACTTGAAATAATGGTTGATCAAAATGACAGAACAAACTTAACGCATATTATTTGGAAGCCTAAGCTCTGGCATTACCAACAAAATGAATCAAGTTGAATGGCAGAAAGTAACCGAAACCATCTCCCTTTTAAAAGCCCAATGCAACGCTCTACCACAGAGCGCGCACGGCTGTGCACCACATTATAGCGCGTCTGTTGTGTGCTCTGGGGGTTTGTAAATGGCGTAAGTATCCATGGCTTCAATGCATACCCATTGTCACCTGAGGGTATAAAATATTATATACATATTATACAAAACAATATTATACACATATATTACATTTGGGAAACCGGACATAGCTGCAAATTGCATTTTGATGTTGGCCTGTTCAGCTGCTGTGTAAGGGAACCTGATGTATCTATTACTCAAAGAAATTATGCCACCCCACACCATGGGCATGACCCGGCTCAGGGCAGACTGGGATGTCAATACCTGTAGATGGACGGGGATGGCAGGGTTTCTCTGAGAGTGCCGTTCCAACACAGGGCCCAGTTCAGCACACAATTCCAAGAGAACAGCTCTTGGAAATCGAAAGCGGCACATTAGCCAGTCATCATCATGGGCCAGTAAATCAGTACGGTCTCTGAAGACTCGTTCTCGCCTAAATTGCGCAATAGCAATATCTTCCAGCAATGCCAAAGCAGCCAAACAGAACGAAATGAAGGCTTGTCAAAAAAAGGTTGTTAACCACTCACGCATCACTATGTAATCATAGTGAAGGGTTCTTTTTAACTATAGATTACATCCTAACACAAGTTCAAGTTCAAGTTCAAGTAGTTTATTTGTCACATACACACACGAGGTGTGCAGTGAAATGTAAAAGTGGCAATGCTCAACAGAAATGTGCAAGAACAAAATAACAGGTTCACACTATTCACAATAAAAAACCAACACAATATTTACAATATCACAGTAAGAGCTCTATATAAAAAACAACACAATTATTTACAGTAAGAGCACTTTGGAAATAAAAATATAGTAAAAAAAAGGGGAAATCGTATGTATGTAATATAATATAAATTATGTGTAGTCTTTACCTAAGTGTGTGAGTGTGTGTGTGCATAAGAGGGGCAGTGTGTGGGTCTTGGTGGGGGCCCTGGTGAGGTCAGAGTTCACAGTCCTGATGGCCTGAGGAAAGAAACTCCGTCTCAGTCTCTGTTTTGGCAGCGTGACTACGGAGGCGCTTGCCTGACCGCAGCAGCTGAAACAGTCCGTTGTTGGGGTGGTGAGGATCCTTCATGATCCTACAGGCTCTGGTTCTGCACCTCCTGGTGTACAAGTCCTGCAGGGTGGGGAGTGTAGTTCCAATAGTGCGTTCAGCCGAGCGCACTACTCTCTGCAGAGCCTTCCTGTCCTGAGCGGAGCTGTTGCCAAACCAGGCAGTGATGCTTCCTGTCAGGATGCTCTCTACAGCTCCAGAGTAGAAGGACTGAAGGATCCTCCGAGAGACTCTGAATTTCCTCAGCTGCCTGAGGTGGTAAAGGTGCTGCCTTGCCTTCTTCACCAGAGTGTCTGTGTGTGTTGTCCATGTCAGATCTTCGGTGATGTGGACTCCCAGGTATTTATACCTGCTCACCCTCTCCACAGTAGTTCCATTAATCCCCAATGGTGAGTACGTCCTCTGTTGTTGTGTCCTCCTAAAGTCCACAATCAGCTCCTTAGTTTTGGTGACATTCAAGAGGAGGCTGTTATCCTGGCACCAGAGTGACAGATCAGCAACTTCCTCCAGGTAGGCCTTCTAGTCGTTGTCGGAGATCAGGCCCACCACCACTGTGTCATCCGCAAACTTGATGATGGAGTTGGAGCTGAACCTGGCCACACAGTCATGTGTGTACAGGGAGTACAGTAGGGGGATCCTGTGTTCAGGGTGAGGGGGTTGGAGGTGTGTCTACCCACCCTGACCACCTGGGGCCTGGCGGTCAGGAAGTCCAGGATCCAGGCACACAGGGGGGTGTTCAGTCCCAGCTCAATCAACTTGCCAGCCAGTCTGGTGGGGACTATGGTGTTGAAAGCTGAACTATAATCAATGAACAGCAGTCTCACATAGCCCCCCTTCCGGCTGTCCAGATGAGAGAGTGTGGTGTGCAGTACCTGGGAGACAGCATCATCCGTGGATCTGTTTGGACGATAAGCAAACTGCAGCGGGTCCATGGAGCAAGGGAGGAAGGCGCAGATGTAGTCTTTTATCAGCCTCTCAAAGCATTTCATGACCACCGAGGTGAGGGCCACCGGTCGATAATCATTTAGGCATGCTGGAGAAGCATTCTTGGGCACAGGGACAATAGTGGATCTCTTGAAGCAGGCGGGGCCCACTGACTCAGCCAGGGAGATGTTGAATATAGTGGTGAACACTGGAGCTAGCTGATTAGCACAGGTCTTCAGTACTCGCCCAGATATGCCATCTGGACCAGCAGCTTTCCTGGTGTTCACCCTCGTCAGAGCCCTCCTCACACTGTGCTCGGTCACAGAGAGCGTGTGTTCATCCCCAGCGGTAGAACTCACTTCGGCTGCGCTAACAGTGATGTTGCTAGCCTCAAACCGTGCATAAAATGAGTTCAGGTCGTTCACTAGGGATGCGTCGGCACTCACAATTGCGGGGGGTCTGCCCTGGTAGTCTGTTATAGTCCGTAGCCCCTGCCATAGGCGTCTGGTGTCGCGCTGCTCCATCTGCGACTCCACTCTGTCCAATGTAGTGAAAGAAAAAAGCTCTAAATAAAATGTCACCCAAATTCACACTTTTATTATCCTTTTTTGCCAACTCGCAACATCACACTAATCTGACTCAAAAAAATGCGTATGGTACGCATGGTGTGAAGGTTGCGTACCGGTACGCACATTCTCGCCGCCCATGGATTTTTATACATTCGGAACCTGCATGGAAAGTGACGTAAGTACACTTTTTGTGCGTACGCATGGTTTATACATTTGGCCCCTGGTGTCTGCTCTGCTCTGATGGTGGTTACTCTGTCTTTCCCAATAATAGAGCAACAGTCATCAGGGTTTCTGCAGGTTTCACCAAGTTAAATTTAAGACCTTTTTAATGCCACTAAGAATGCAATTTAAGACCAATTTGAATGAATGCAAATGAATGCAAAAAAAACAAAAGTAGTATTTTTTATTTTTATTTTTTTAACCTCTATTCACCAATTAGTGCATAAAGGGACGGACAATATGGGCATACTAACAGATACTAAACTGACAACAAATAATATTGACTTACTTAAACAAAAAAAAAGGCAAAGACAAGTAACAGGGTAGTTTGTAAGACAAAACAAACAAAATAATAATAATAATAATAATAATAATAATAATAATATTTTTTTGGAGAGGGGGAAAAAACGGGAGTGGGGCAATATCTGTTTGGATGTGTTTTGGGTAAGTTTTACAATATGGGTTTGGTTATACAAGTGTTCTTATTCTTGTGTGGTTTGAATGTTTTTGCAGTTATATATGTACATTTATTAATGTATTATGGTATTAACTCACCGGCAGCAGAATAGATCTAAGAATTGTTGAGTATGTTTTATTGAACTGATCAAGTTGGTTTTCTTGTACAGCTGAGTGTTTTTCCATTGATATCTGTTGTGTTAGCAGATACAACCATTATGAGATGCTGAGCTGTTTTCTATTTTTCCAGTTAAGTAGTATTGTTTTCTTGGCGATAAGCCACAAGTAGCAGTATTGTGATTTGTGTTGAACATCAAATCAAATCACATTTATTTGTATAGCCCTTAATCACCGTTACAGTCTTCAAGGGCTTCACAGTGCCCAACATGTGAAAATAATAAATGGTTAGTACACGACATCCCCCAGCCTTAGACCCTCACAGAGGACAAGGAAAAACTCCCACAAAACCTTATAGGGAAAATTGGGAGAAACCTTGGGAGGGGCTACTCAGAGAGGGATCCCCCTACCAGGACGGTTGGGCGTGCAATAGATGCCGAGTTTGGGCAAGCAGCATATACACATTGTATAAAAGATTATTATGGTGGGACATCCAGATCTGATGGGGCGGCATCACAGCAACGGCAACTCAGTCAGCGTCATCATAGGACTAGGGGACCACGCAGGCGCCAACACTGCCTAGATAGGAGAACGAAGCACCCGCTCAGTCAGCATCGTCCTAGGAGGGGGGGAGCACGCAGACGCCAACTCTGCCGGGCTGCAGCCTGGAACAGATAGGAGACACAGCCACTCTCACTCACACAGACAAACATGACCAGCGTCAGTGGACAGGAGCAGGTACACCAGGAGAATAGGACATGTAGGCAGGATGCTAGTATCCATCGGCAGGACCCTGAGCTAGGATGAGCTAACTGGTCTAGCCTTACTCTGAGAAGAGACTGAGTCACTCCCTCAAGGCTGGTCAAATGACAGAGAGAATAAATGGGTTTTTAGCCTTGACTTAAAGCAGGGGTGTCAAACATACGGCCCGCGGGCCAAAACCGGCCCGCCAGAGGGTCCAATCCGGCCCGCGGGATGACTTTGCAAAGTGTAAAAATTACAGAGAAGACATTAACTGCAATTTTTCAATAAAAGTAACTGCTATTTCAAATTTGTCCACTGGGGGTCGCACACAACACTGTCAAGCAAGCAAACTGTTCATGCTGGAGCTGCCGGTAAAAAATGTCTGGAGCTGGGGGGTTCCATAAAAGGCAAGTTTGCCTTATCGTTATTATAATCTATTCTACGTGTTCTTTTGCTGTCAACATTACACTCTGCTCATTTTCCTCGTCTAAAAGATGTGCGTGCGACCGGAGTTAATGCTGACATGAATCGGTACAAAGACAAGATTACGGGATTGCTGCGGGAGTTTGAGCAACGGTTTCAGGTCTTTGGTGAACTTGAGACAGAATTCGCAGTTTTTCGCTCGCCATTCACAGTCGAGGCTTCTGATCTGCCCGTCGACATCCAACTTGAAATAATTGACTTGCAGTGTGATTCAGATTTGAAGGACAAATTTGCCTCGGCGGGCTTGGACACATTTTATCAGTATCTCTTGCCAGGGTACCCAAAATTGACAGCCCTTGCTGCAAAGGTTTTGTGCATGTTTGGGACTACCTACCTTTGTGAACAAGTTTTCTCTGTAATGAGCATCAATAAAACAAAGCTGCGCTCAAGGCTCACACACAAGCACTTAAATGACATCCTGAAATTGGCTGCTACTCAGGATTTGACGCCTGATATTGATGCACTTGTGAAGGCTAAAAGATTGCAAGTTTCAGGAGCAAATTAAACAGTGAGTAAGCCTACTTAATGTAAAATGCTGCTTCAGACACTTTTGCACCCTGAAGAATATAGTTCTGTGAAAATGAATACTTACTGTGGAAATATTTAAAGACACTGAACATTGTGCAATATAATGTCAGTCAGCAGCTTCAAGTACAAAAGAGTTTGGTTTGGTGGAACCCTATTGTTCATGCACTGCCACAACTTTTATGTATTTTTTATGTATAAATTTTATACATTTACAAGGCAGGGTGATAACTTAACCTTCTTCCTTAATAGTTCCCACTTTAGTTTGTATGGTGTGGTGTGTCAGTTCAGGTGGTCAGGATTACTACACAGATGTCGAAATGAATGTAAATTTAAAATAATTTCTAGATCTTGACAAGTTGTTTTGATCATAAAGTAAAATACTATATTGTTCAGTTCCAGATACCTATGACTAAATGTTTTGTGCCTTTGTAGATACACTGTGATCTGTAAGTTGTAATGCACATGTGTAAATGATAAACTGAGGCATAATATTGTTGAAATTGCACTTATTTTTCTTAAGAAATTTCAGGTTGTTCATAATGTTTTGTAAAAAGATAGTTCATTAAATGTGAACATTTTCAGAATGTACTTGTACTTTTTTGCACTAAAACAAAGGGAAAAATTTGGAGTTGTCGTTATTTATAGGTTATTATGCTATGATTTTACTGGTCCGGCCCACTTGAGATCAAATTGGGCTGTATGTGTCCCCTGAACTAAAATGAGTTTGACACCCCTGACTTAAAGACTTCGATAGAGCCTGCCTCTCTGATTGAGGCAGGCAGACTGTTCCATAGATAGGGAGCCCGGTAAGAAAAGGCTCTGTTACCTGCAGTTTTCTTTTTGACTGCTGGGATACACAGGTAGCCAGCATCCTGAGATCTGAGGGCGCGTGGCGGTTTATATGGTTTAATCAAATCGGATAAATAGGACGGTGCCATCCCATGTAATGATTTATATGTAAGTAAAAGCACCTTAAAGTCACACCTGGCCTGAATTGGTAGCCAGTGTAATGAGGATAGAATGGGAGTTATATGGTTGAATTTCCTAGTTTTCGTCAGGATTCTGGCAGCAGCATTCTGGACCAGTTGTAGTTTTTTAGTGCGCCCAGTAGATAAGCCCGAAAAAAGGACATTGCAATAATCGATTCTGGATGATACAAAGGCATGTACTAAAATTTCTGCATCTGCCTCTGTTAGCATGGGTCGAATTTTGGCAATATTGCGAAGATGATAAAATGCTGTTTTAGTGGTCTCCTTAATGTGCAACTCGAATAAGGGTAGGGTCGAATTTTACCCCAAGGTTTTTAACGTATGGGCTCTGGGAGATTACACAACTATCAAAGTTGAGAGTAGTATTCTCAAATAAGTGTCTCTGTCTAGCTGGCTAAATTATAAATGTGCACTCTCGTCAGCCAAAACTGCACACTTCTCTAGGTTAATCAGTGCAAATAAAAACAACCCAAAGTTTCTATTCGACACTGTTGCTAAGCTAACACGGAATCCCTCCCCCTCTGATAGCTTTCTGTTTTCTCCGAATGATTTCATGTCCTTTTTTAGTCAGAAAATCACGCTGATTAGAGATGAGATCACCAGTACACTCTCCACTGGTGGTGCCATCTCACACCTGAAAAGTCCACTTGGTGTTCCCCGGGCTGAATGTCTTTTCTCACATTTTGATTTAGTTTCCTTAGACTCTCTCACCAAGCTAACTCTGTCTTCAAAACCCACGACCTGCATGCTTGACCCTCTACCTGCTAAACTGCTTAAAGAAGTATTCCCTATCCTAGGACCCTCCATTCTCTATATGATCAATCAGTCGCTCTCCACTGGCACGGTGCCCTCCGCCTTTAAAACGGCCGTGATCAAGCCACTACTGAAAAAACCGAACCTTGACCCCGAAGTACTTCAGAACTATAGACCAATCTCAAATCTGCCGTTCCTCTCCAAATTACTTGAACGAACAGTAGCCAGTCAACTTACAGATTTTTTGTCAAAAAATAACCTGCTTGATCCCTTCCAATCTGGCTTTAGATCCCTTCACTCGACCGAAACTGCACTCACGAGAGTGGTAAATGATCTTTTGTTAGCTATTGACTCCAATTCAACCTCAGCACTATTGCTACTTGACCTGAGTGCAGCCTTCGACACAATTGATCATGCGATACTCTTGAACCGTCTTGAACATTATATTGGTATCCGGGGATCAGCCCTTTCTTGGTTTAGGTCTTACCTACTTGATAGATCACACCACGTCTTTTACAACAACATGACCTCAGAGTGTTGCAATATGGACTTTGGTGTCCCACAAGGCTCTGTCCTAGGACCACTGCTATTCTCTATCTATATGCTACCACTTGGTGGCATCATTCGCAAATTTGGCATTAACTTCCATTGCTACGCCGATGACACCCAAATTTACATACCAGTCAAACCAACCGATGACACCCAATTCCAAAAACTAGAGGCCTGCCTATCAGAGGTCAAATATTGGATGTCCCTAAACTTCCTACTTCTTAATGGCAGCAAAACTGAGATGCTGATTGTGGGACCGGCTAGACATAGACACTTATTTGAGAATAGTACTCTTAACTTTGATAGTTGTGTAATCTCCCAGAGCCCATACGTTAAAAACCTTGGGGTAAAATTCGACCCTACCCTCTCATTCGAGTTGCACATTAAGGAGATCACTAAATCAGCGTTTTATCATCTTCGCAATATTGCCAAAATTCGACCTATGCTAACAGAGGCAGACGCAGAAATTTTAGTACATGCCTTTGTATCATCCAGAATCGATTATTGCAATGTCCTTTTCTCGGGCTTACCTACTGGGCGCACTAAAAAACTACAACTGGTCCAGAATGCTGCTGCCAGAATCCTGACCAAAACTAGGAAATTCGACCATATAACTCCCATCCTGTCCTCATTACACTGGCTACCAATTCAGGCCAGGTGTGACTTTAAGGTGCTTTTACTTACATATAAATCATTACATGGGATGGCACCGTCCTATTTATCCGATTTGATTAAACCTTATAAACCGCCACGCGCCCTCAGATCTCAGGACGCTGGCTACCTGTCTATCCCAGCAGTCAAAAAGAAAACTGCAGGTAACAGAGCCTTTTCTTACCGGGCTCCCTATCTATGGAACAGTCTGCCTGCCTCAATCAGAGAGGCAGGCTCTATCGAAGTCTTTAAGTCAAGGCTAAAAACCCATTTATTCTCTCTGTCATTTGACCAGCCTTGAGGGAGTGGCTCAGTCTCTTCTCAGAGTAAGGCTAGACCAGTTAGCTCATCCTAGATCAGGGTCCTGCCGATGGATACTAGCATCCTGCCTACATGTCCTATTCTCCTGGTCTACCTGCTCCTGTCCACTGACGCTGGTCATGTCTGTGTGAGTGAGAGTGTGTGTATGGGTGTGTGTGGGTGAGTCTCCTATCTGTTCCAGGCTGCAGCCCGGCAGAGTTGGCGTCTGGTTGGTCCCGCCTCTTAGGACGATGCTGACTGAGCGGACGTTGCGTTCTCCTATCTGGGCAGTGTTGGCGCCTGCATGGTCCCCTAGTCCTATGATGACGCTGACTGAGTTGCCGTTGCTGTGATGCCGCCCCATCAGATCTGGATGTCCCACCAAAATAAACTTTCATATATTGTGTATACACTGCTTGCCCAAACTCGGCATCTATTGCACGCCCAACCGTCCTGGTAGGGGGATCCCTCTCTGAGTAGCCCCTCCCAAGGTTTCTCCCAATTTTCCCTATAAGGTTTTGTGGGAGTTTTTCCTTGTCCTCTGTGAGGGTCTAAGGCTGGGGGATGTCGTGTACTAACCATTTATTATTTTCACATGTTGGGCACTGTGAAGCCCTTAGAGACTGTAATGGTGATTAAGGGCTATACAAATAAATGTGATTTGATTTGATTTGAATATGCCGGCTAATATATGTATCTTCACACTTTTGGCGTGGGCAGATCAATTCGATTTCAAATTTAATGAAATAGTGATCAGATAGGGCGGGCACATAAGAGGAGACCACTAAAGCAGAAACAGGAATGCCACGGGTCAGAACCAGGTCAAGGGTGTTGCTGCCATGGTGGGTTGGTTCATTAACAAATTGAGTGAGGCCGCAAGTATCAATAAGATCTAGGAAGGCCTTACTGAGAGGATCAGCGGAATTATTCAGGTGAATGTTAAAATCACCGATAATGAGAATATTATCAGCTCGGGTCACTAAGTCCGAGATGAAATTGGAGAACTCTTCTAAGAAGAGTGAATAGGGCCCGGGTGGGCGGTAAAGTACTGCTAAATAGAATGACGGGAGATTTGTAGCTGTAGGGCGCAGAATCAGGACTTCGAAGGATGTAAATTTGTTGTTAGTGTTGCGAGTAAGACTAAGGATGGGGTTAGATATCAGGGCAACACCCCCACCTTTTTTCGTCTCCCGGGCAACTTGAGAACCAAGAAAGTTTGGGGGAGAGGCTTCGATTAGAGGGAGAAAATCGTTTGGCTTTAGCCAGGTTTCACAGAGACCCACCATCAAGTCTAGGTTATGTTCAATAATCAAATCATTGATCAGCAGCGCTTTTGTTGATAATGATCTTATATTGATGAAGCCCACAGTGAGGCGTTCAGTACTGCCAGAATTTTTGTCAATGTTAATGGCAGTATGCGTGGGTCTAACTTTAGTTAAGTTGCTGTAATTTATTGTGGGTCGGTAGGAAATTTGACGGTGGGAGAAAGATACAGTCTTAATTGGAAGGACTGTACTGTAATTTTCAGATCGAGAGGTGCTGCTGCCAGAGGATAAAGTAAATACAGACTGGTAAAACTCGGCAGATATGGGGGGGAAATGGCGAGGGGGGGGGCACAGTCTCAGTCTGTTCTGCTGTAAGCTCTAACCTGGCAGACTCCACACCCTTTCTAGGCCTAGCAGGTTCTCTAATTGCCTGCATCCCGGCGAGCTCTACAGACAGATGTCAGAGGCAACAGCAACATACTAAAGTAACTTAGTCGACATCACCGGTCACATTTTTAAGACCTCTGAAAATTATATTAAAGACTTTACAACAACAAAAAAGACAATTTAAGACCTTTTAAGGCCTTGAATTTAGATAATTGAATTAAAGACTTTTTAAGGACACACGTATCCCCTCCTCCTCTGACAGAGTAGGAGTGTATCTGGAGTGGCCTCCTCTGACTCACTGATCCACCTTCACCTCCACATTCACTTAACCTCTCTACCCTGGGTTTGGGACTAGCTTTATGTGGTTATTTGTCTCAGTGTCTCTGTGTCAGATAGAGGAGGGAGAGTCGCCTCCTGTGTGGAGAAACACTCACAGTGTTGACCAAAGACAACTGTTGAAATGACTCTGTACAGGAACACACACACACCTTAATGCCACAACATTAATGTTTGTATTTTCATGTAGATTTATGACTCATTTTACTGTAAACAAACAGGATTCATCCAGAATGTATTCTATATGCAGGGTAACTGAACAGGGTTTTACCATGACTCACATAGCACATGTACCACAATGTGGACATTTGATTTGTAAAATGATTAAAATATATTTACAGACAGAATCAAGTTACTATTGTTCATCTGAGTCTGCTGTTGATTGACAAGTTAAAATACCTTTATTTGGACGTTTGTTTTATTTCTCATTTTATTAATCTCTCCACTCTCATCTCAAGCTAAACATTTATCTTTCTTTCTACAGTTGTTTCCCAGAATTAAAAGGTAAATATGTTGCAAAAAATATGTTGCAAAATGCGAGAGCTTGTAGACTTGATGTGAGAACATGTAGAATACGATGTGAGAACTCGTATGTTTAAATTTTCACTTGTATAAAATATTCACAATTTTTTTTTTACTTCAGTCGGTGAATACAACCTCTCGAATTTGTCACTGCAACTTCACAAATGTGCTCTCCCGCATAACAAAGTGACGAATCTGCGCACCTTGACTTTTGCAACACTTGCAATAAATGTGGTGCAAAACTAACCTGCACTTGTAGCTGTGGAAGTGAGAGAGCAGAGCGAGAGTGGGGTGTGATGAACCAACCAGAAATTAGAAGACAACACGCTCTTTTGCTCTGCTGTCCTCCATGTCTGCAAAGTTAGATACACTATGGTATGGAGCCCGGGAAGGGACGTGGAGGGTTGGAAAAAAAAAGATCTCGCAAAACTTTTTCATTGAGGTCAATGTACCAATGTACTTCCGGGTCAGTTCGGCACCATGGAAACAACCACAACAATGGAGCAACAACAATGGATCTACTAAGGTTAGCTAACGTTAGCAGTCCCGGACAGGGATAATGCAGTACATCGCTAGCTAGCTAACGCTAACATTAACTAGCTAATCTAGCTGATAGAAAACTTAGAAAACATAGAAAACAGATGAAGCAGAGCAAGGGCTGATCCTCTGGTAAGAGTCGGACCTGGTGGAACAAGGATGTCTCCACTGATGGCTACAGCATGTTGCTGAAAACGAAGCAGTACACCCAGGAGAGATGGCCCGACAGATGGTCCTGGTAGGAACTGCTGATTTAAAGAGAGACCTCGATAGGTGTAAGAGCAGTTGAATACCAGTCCATCTTTGCCATTATGGTAAACTAAGTGGTGTGGGATGAACCATGATTCTCCCGTCTGATTAGGTGCATCAGGGTTGAGCTTTTACTGAGTCAGTAGGATTAGTGTTAGGCACACATCTTTCTCTCTCTCAATGCTGGCTGAGGATGGTAGCAGAGTCTCATTGTGTGATCATGTGATTGGATTTGAACTGGGGCTCCGCCTCTTCCTCTTTTGTAAGGCCATGGTGAGCCAAGCACATGGTGCTCACTTTGAGGTAGACAAAGGCCTACCAATTTGACTGCTATGCCCTTCAGTCCTGCCCAGATTGTTTTGGTTTTCTATTTATGACAACTTTTAAATAATTCAACTATAATAAACTGACTGTAAGAAACCAGAGGAGACGCGAGAGCTGGTAGCTCCAGGTGAAGCCAAAGCTTGGGCTGGCCCACTCCAGACTGGTGAGTTCTGCATTAAACACCATACCTTCAGCCAGTATTCTTCCTGTTCACTACATTCCATATCTTACCATAAAACACCTTTTGTAAGATTAGCCAGAAGGCTTTTCGTAACACGTGCAGAAGGGGAGCATCTTTAATATGCAGCAATGGGGTAGCATACTGCAGAGTTTCATTGATCTTCACTTGCTGTGTGCTTGACTCCAGTGTGTCTATGGCCTCTTGGTCCTGACGGGACCGTGAGACCAACTTGTCACTGCAATATAGAAGAACATCAAGTTGCCAGAGCCACTCCATTTGCTGGTACACACTCAAGCTTGTATGGTCAGCACCAATGAGTTGTAATGGTTGAGCCTTATCGAAGGCGTAGAAAGGAATTCCTTGGAGGTGGCGGTATCATCTCTGCAGATTCGCCACAGGGTATGACTGCTCTGCAAGGTCCAATGTGTTGGCTGTGAAGGCTCCTTGGATTCTGTACTCCTCTTCTGGTGTGGCTAAAGGACAGATGGCGAAGCTGACCCGGGAGCCATGAAGATGTGCAATGTCTTGACGGATTGTCGTTAAGGCAAGAGACTCACTCTCACCTCTCAGACCAAGCTGTTTGGCAGCTGCAGGAAGTATAATTGTTTGCTGTGTTCCATCATCAAGAATGGTGAACGTTGACATTGATTTGGTACCATGGGTGATTATCACTGGTACAACCTTCAAGAATACATGGGTAGTCTGTGGAAACTGTTTGATGTATGCTCGGGGGCTATGGGTGTGACTAGCAGCACCTGCCGCTGTATGGTTCTGGCTTTGCAATCCGATGAAGGACATGGAGATATACCTCGTGACACTCTCCGCATGGCTTCTTCAAGGTGCATGCATCTTGACTATGACTTGTGCACCCACACTTCCTGCAACGTGAACCATCTATCAGCCACTTTACTATCTGATCCACAGACCGTTTCCTGATCTCTGTGCACTGAGCGAGATAGTGATCTACACTTTGACAGAAGAGACATCTCCTAAATTGTTTCCTGGGGCCCAGATGACTGTGGGACCCAACTCTTTTCCTCCTTAGCCTCAACAAGACAGCATTGCAGACATACAGGTACATCTTCCTGTCTCACATTTGCCTTGCTTGCAACTGCAGTGGACTACCTGCAACACACTTTCAGGGGCAGGATTTCTAGTCATCCAGGTCACTCCCCATCCTCGAGGTGCCATCCATTGCCAACCGGTGAAGGGGCACACATTATACTTTTCAGAGAATGTCTCATTGTTGCTGCTTGGTAGTTTGCCCTTTTGCAGTGTTGGTACAGGGCGTCACTTGTCGGGGGCAAAGCTGACGATGCCATGCAGAATGCTTTGTATCTTGCATCGTCCACATTTTCGGCAGATAACTGGTCATACAGGTGGCACGCATATTTGGTAGTTTAAGTAGTTCAAAGGTAGACTGGTCCAGGTTAAACCTTCTACCCAGATTTGTAAATGCAGTCAGGTATTCCTCTTTCTTGCAAGCAATAGAAAATGTCTTTCTTTTGCCCTTGCCATAAAATGCGCTTGTAGAGTCACAACCTGAGAAAGTATGGATCCCAATAAGTGCCGAACACACACTGGTGTCTGGTGATCACATGTCAGTTCTTCAACAGCATAGAGTTTGTAAACCCTCCGTTACAGTCACGCAGTGACACAGTTCTCCATGCTTAAGTCCTTGCCCACAGCAGTAAGATCAGCATCTCGCCACGCAACATAGAGGAATTCTGCCAGTGTCTCTTTGTTTGTTCCATCTGATATAAACTTTTTCCATTGTGGTGGTGTCTTCTGATCAATCTCGATGGGGGAAGATTACTTACCTCGTTAGAACAAAGGGAATTTTCACACCTGCATGCCGTATTACAGTTCACACCAGACCCACGTGGGGAGCACAATGCAGTAATAGCTTTCAATTTCATTGGAAGACCAGCTAAGACTGATGACGTTAAATGGGATTTTACTGGCCATTCATATGTCCTAGGACAAGTTTCTTTAGTTCTGTGCCTAATTTATGCCCATAGGCTAGGCTATAGATTGCTTTTACCATAATGTAGCCTATTCATTCTGAAATGGCCATTTCAAAATCAGACAATTAGTTGCTCTGCCAGAGAGAAAAAAGTTCACCCCCTAAGTAAAATGTCAGCGGGACAAATGTGTAGGTCTTAACCATGGTTGCTTTCACTCTGTCCCTAATTGTCTTGTTTTAATTTGAATACCCAACCAGTGTTTCCTTTACATATGAAAGGCTACTCTAGGACTTGATGTGTTGGAAGGGGAGGGGGGAGAGTTTTTGTCTGGACATTCCAAGTCAACGGCAATTCGTGTGAAGTGACGCAAAATCTGACGGTGTCACACGTCACCGTTCTCACCCGGATATCTTCCTTTTCGTGCAGTGCATCTTGGTGCGTGTCAAAAGGGTCCAGCATGGAATCTAGGGTGGAAATTATTCTAGTCACAGCCTTTTCATCAGCATGAATTTGTGTGCTGTCAAGACCTTTTCATTTCCGTATTTCAGGAGATTTACTTGCCATTGACTCACATTGTATTGATATGGCAGCCCTTTCATGTTGCGACAATATCCAGCAATACACCTGCAGCTCGATTCTGTGTTATCACTGTCCAACCACCCTTTGTCTTGGAATCTCTGTTGCATGTTTGCTCAATAGCCTGGTCACAAGCAATTGAGGCAAATCCATGGACACTTTGACGTTGGACAACCCACTGGCCTTTAACACTGAGCTCATTGTGGCAAGAAGGATGTGTAAAATTGACCATTTCCAGCCAGTATGAAGGTAAATACCTAGCATAATTTACACGATCGTAAGCAAAAAAACATGCCATCATAAAGCGCACTGTTGACAGGTGAAGCTGCCAGTCCGATTCTCGTGTTGCTCTCACAAACAGAGGGAGTATCTGCACCATGTCGATGTACGAACTCCAGAAGGCAAACGTTGGGTTTTCTGCACTTCTCCTTTTCACAAAGTCTACATACTTTGAACATATTTTGTCAAATTTCTCATTTGCACACAAAACATCCATGGTTCTGTCTAGGAATGCACATTTGATCTCATTAATGACATCCATACACTCATCTCTCTCCTCTGATGGTAAAGAGTCTAAGAAGGTGATAAATCTGATGCGTTGCAGACTCTCTACTACTACTGCGTGGATCCCCACTCCTAGGACACTGCTGACTGAGCGGGCGTTTGCTGTGATGCCGCCCCATCAGATCTGGATGTCCCACCCAAATAAACTTTCATATATTGTGTATACGCCGCTTGCCCAAACTCGGCATCTATTGCACGCCCAACTGTCCTGGTAGGGGGATCCCTCTCTGAGTAGCCCCTCCCAAGGTTTCTTCCATTTTTTCCTAAAAGGTTTTGTGTCAGTTTGATTGCTTGCAATGCACCTATGGCTTGAGCTCCTTTGTCAGCTGAACTAAGTCAGCTTGAGGAAACTGTGGGCAGTTCCATTGGAGCTACTGAACCTGTGGTTAGCTGAAACAATCTTCATTCCCAAGCTTCCTTCCACTCCTTGACCCCCATCGTAGCCTGCCACCACCATAGGTAACCAGTGGAAAATTAAATTCAACCCATCAGGGAAATTAATACATGTGCTTCATAATGTCTTCATGGAGCTACTGAGGAATTTCAAAGCCACATCCTGATGTATGCTAGCAAATGCTTCTCTTTCACACTGCCAGCCCAGAAAGAAACAGAATGGTAAATGGTAAATGGACTGCATTTATATAGCGCTTTTATCCAAAGCGCTTTACAATGTATGCCTCTCATTCACCCATTCACACACACACACACTCACACTCACACTCACACACCGATGGCAGTGAGCTACCATGCAAGGTGCTTCCTGACCATCGGGAGCAATTTGGGGTTCAGTGTCTTGCCCAAGGACACTTCGACATGTGGACCGGAGGAGCCGGGGATCGAACCTCTGATCTTCTGATTAGAGGACAACCCGCTCTACCTCCTGAGCCACAGCCGCCACAGAAGAGTTCTTAATGGCAACAAAACCGAGATGCTGATTGTAGGACCAGCTAGACATAGGCATCTGTTTGAGAATAGTACTCTAAATTTTGATAGTTGTGTAATCTCCCAGAGTCCATACGTTAAAAACCTTGGGGTAAAATTCGACCCTACCCTCTCATTCAAGTTGCATATTAAAGAGACCACTAAAACAGCATTTTATCATCTTCCCAATTTTGCCAAGATTCGACCGATGCTAACAAGGGCAGACGCATACATTTTAGTACATGCCTTTGTATCATTGAGGAATTGATTATTGCAATGTCCTCTTTTCGGGCTTACCTACTGGGTGCACTAAAAAACTACAACTGGTTCAGAATGCTGCTGCCAGAATCCTGACCAAAACTATATAACGCCCTGTGGCAAGGTGCCACATAACCGGGGTCCGTGACAGGCAGAGACACAGGCAGGGGAGAGTTAAATGGCCAGCAGGCCGTTTATTAACCATCAATCAAATAAACCCGGCCCCGGTGTTGACGGCAGCTGATAGCGCCGTCTCCCTCCGCCGACGCACCTCAGTCCTCCCCGGCGGGTCAGCCGCGGAACCCCAAAGCCGGCCAGCCTGCCAGGCTTGCAGGGGCATCCCGCCCCAACCCCGACTGTCACCAACTCTTGCAGGCGGCTCCCGACTGCACCCCCGGGGACCTCCGTCGGTTGTCGCCGCGGAGGGAGACGCGCGCTCTCCCACTCCGTCCTCCGCAGCTCGCGCCCTCGCCTCCGTCCCGGCACTCCAGCCGCGGATCCCGCTCAGACGCGACTGTGGCTGGCTCGCTCTCCGCTCCTCC
The DNA here is from genome assembly GCA_034670405.1 of Hoplostethus atlanticus. Taxonomy (NCBI): domain Eukaryota; kingdom Metazoa; phylum Chordata; class Actinopteri; order Trachichthyiformes; family Trachichthyidae; genus Hoplostethus; species Hoplostethus atlanticus. The sequence goes on from JAXDDX010000172.1 coordinate 625,848, forward strand.
AGTCTGCCGGCCTCGATCCTCCCGATCGCCGCCGGCTCCTGCATACACGCCGCCAGCCTCTCACACTGGCGCGTCCCTCCCACTCACACATTCACACACACGTTAAAAAGGCCCCAGCTGCAATCAGTCCCAACTGGTTGCAGCTGGTACCGGATCCAGGAAAGAAGCAGTCCACTAACTCACCTCTCTCCTGGATCCAATTAAGCCTCCCCCACCCTCCCTCCAGTCCGCCACACGCCCATTCTATCCTCATTACACTAGCTACCAATTCAGGCCAGGTGTGACTTCAAGGTGCTTCTACTTACATATAAATCATTACATGGGATGGAACCGTCCTACTTATCAGATCTGATCAAACCATATAACCAACCAAGCGCCCTCAGATCACAGGACACTGGCTACCTGGCTATCCCAGCAGTCAAAAAGAAAACTGCAGGTAACAGAGCCTTTTCTTACCGGGCTCCCTATCTATGGAACAGTCTGCCTGCCTCAATCAGAGAGGCAGGCTCTATTGAAGTCTTTAAGTCAAGGCTAAAAACCCATTTATTCTCTTTATCATTTGACCAGCCTTGAGGGCGGGCCCGGTTCTAGGCATGGGCCCGGGGGTGGGGGGGCAATGCCCCACCAAATGCTCCGCCTGCCCCACCAACGCCAAGTGTCCCCGCCGGGCCCAGATCTGTTCTGCGTATTTTTAAACCAAAACAAATCACCCCTGTAGTGTATTGGCCGTAACTGTGCCGTAGTCCTGATTGGTTAGTGTGACAGTATAAAACTCACAGCCTGTCGCACTTGAGAGATTAGTTTGTAGAAAAAAACTTGAGTACACTTTTGGTAGTAAATGTAAATAATTTGATTTAATATTTATGATTAATTGCATGTGTATTTGTTATTATCGGTTTGTTATTGTTTGCTGTAGTGTTGCACTGCATTAGGAGCTTTGCTGTTGGTGGTTAACGTTAACGTTACTTGCCGAACGTTAGCTACCAAGCACACCGAAGCACAACTTGTCAGACAGTTGGTTAATTTCAACATCGTTCTTGAAGCTATCATTATCATTACCAGGTTAGGTAACGTTACAGCGTTATTAAACTGAATAGATATCATGCACCGATTTTTGGTTCCTAAACCAAAACAAAGTAAAGCTGTTGCGGCTGCTGCTAGCTCGGCTCCGGGACCGCCGGCTCCCTCGCATCAAGCCCCTAGTTCAAGCAGCTCACCTTCCCCGCCCACCTCGCACCAACACCATGCAGTTAGCGGTGCTGCTACTGACCCTAGTGAGTTAAATAATAGTGCTCTATCCCAACCGATATTAAATTCAATTCCTAAACGAATGTTTAGCCAAACGTCTCGTTTAAGCCAAGCTGGTATCGGTCACGGCCGTGTCTGGAATACTCGACAAGACTAGACGCATGCTTCTGCTTCCACTGTTGCAAGTTTTCCGGCACAAATGACAGAGATATCGTTTTTACCAAGATGGGGTTTACTATTGGAAAGCAGCATTAGAAAAGGACAGGGGATTCCAGAAGCATCTAGCCATTGCCATTTGAACGCTGCACAGAAATGGACAGAAGTGAAACAGAGTGGAAACTGGTGAGATATACTTGGTCTATTGGGACAAACACAGATAGAGCCACTATTATTAACATGACATCATCTACCAGAGACAACACTTAAAGGAGCCTCGCTCCAGTATAAAACCAATGTGACAAAGTGAATTATAATCCAGAGTCCCTAAGGGGTAACCCCCACAAGTTCATACTAATGTGTTCATGTATATAGTTCATAATAATGTGTTCATGTATATAGTTCATAACAGTTCATAATTAGTTTATGCATGTTGCCTGTAGTAATAACATTTAAATAAGGAAAACACCCTGTAGACTGTAGTACAACATACTGTGATATCAATAAAAAGTTGCCCACCCAAAATCTGTGATTGCCCCCCCAACCAAAGCAGTCTAGAACCGGGCCTGCTTGAGGGAGTGGCTCAGTCTCTTCTCAGAGTAAGACTACACCAGTTAGCTCACCCTAGCTCAGGTTCCTGCCTATGAACAATAGCATCCTGCCTACATGTCCTATTCTCCTGCTCAACCTGCTCCTGTCCACTGATGCTGGCCATGTTTGTGTGTGTGAGTGAGAGTGCGTGTATGGGTGTGTGTGGGTGTGTCTCCTATCTGTTCCAGGCTGCAGCTCGGCAGAGTTGGCATCTGCGTGGTCCCCCATTCCGAGGACGATGCTGACTGAGTGGGCGTTTGCTGTGGACGCTGGGCAGTGTGTCTCCTATCTGCTCCCAGGCTGCAACTGGGCAGTGTTGGCGCCTTAATATTACATTATTAAAGTTCAAATTAAATTGTATTCCCCTTTTTCAAAAGATTTCAAACTCACTTTGTTATGAGTAAAATAACCAATAACTGGCTAATTCCATAACTTGAAATGACAACAGGTAGCTACATTTAAACTTACCAATTTATCTAAAGCATAATGCGTGCTGTCTTAGCTCACTGATTGTCAACTCTATGTAGTCTCACTGTCTAGGTGCTTCTGTCAAGCACCCGCTTATGACCCTTTCTCCTTCACCATCTCTTCATAGGCCTGGAGCTGAGCATGCAGGGGAATACAAGAGTTATTCTACCTTGCTGACACTGTATTTTATCATTTGTGTGTAGTCTTAGTAAATATAGTGTATATATTATGAAAATCATAACATATCTATTTTTATCTGTTATCTTTATTGTTTTGCTTTTGCTGTTATTCTTTCGACAACTCTATTGCAGTGGTTGGTGACCAGGTGACAATATGTTCTAGAGCTTGAGACTGCTGTTTGTAAAAAGGTATAATGCATGCTGAAATGTCAGCCAACTTCAGCAATGAATGCACCATTCATGCAACTCACAACAACTATACTGAAATGTAATGTAATGTTTCATGTGATTTATTGTGCTACATTTTTTTCTATAGAGTAAATGGTTGCAATAAAATCCTGTTGAGAACTGAAGTGACAAATTAATAATAAAATGAAGTTATACTGAGGTTTTGATGCCCTGTTTATGCATGTGTGTGTGAGCAGATTGCAGGGGTGCCAGAGTACCTTGAAAGGCATGCTACAGCATGTCAATTTGACTTACAATGTAGAAGTTATGGCCTTTCAAATTTGGAATTTTTCATTTTTAACTATAGTGCCCCCTACTGACAAGTTGGGATTTGCTTTTTTGGGAAGCATTTGCACGCCATGTACACCAAGTTTCATGTTCATTTAAGTTTCAGTCCAAGGATAAATTGTATAGTCTGGTGACGCTGGGCAAGAAGTACCGCCGATGGCGCTCCGTGGTACACCGAGGCAGGATGAATCTGCTGCTGAACGTGCTCCTGTGCCTGGCCAGTGTCATGAAGTGGGTGAGAGACGTTGATGGAACCTACATGTCCATTGGTCTCTGGGTTCCTCTTACTGTAATTTAATTTATGGATAAGTATACTGAGGTGGAGGAAGAGATGCATGGTATGGCTTTGATCTGGTACAGTGTACTTTAGTCCACTGGTTTTGCAGGCTGTATATAGACAGCCAAGCCCAGATTGTGACAATCCACTCAGCCTTACCAACCCATTGTCTGTCTCACTCTCATTTCTCTCTCCTCCCCACGTTGGTTGTAGACTGTTGCATTGTTATTGTTTTTTTTATTGTGATTATTGTTATCTTTATGGAATTTTGTATTCCGATTTTGCTTCTGGCCTTAATTAATCTTAAATCTTTGCAATTTTTAAAAATATTTTCATAATTGTTGGTTGTTTACCTCCTGTATTTTTTGATTGTTAGGTATTCTTCAATTGATTGCTAAGTTATCTATCAAAAGTACAAGTACTCATTCAACATCATGTTTTGTATGGGAGTAGTCACTTGTTAATGCATGAACCTCTGAAGTTTATGCTGAAGTTTATGCTGAAGTTTATAATCCAGTTGTACTGCCTCTGATTACTTTCACTTACAGTAACCAGGCTTGAAGCTTGAAAGTGCATAATTTCCAATAGCTGTTCCAAAACCTTATCCTTCAGACTAGTAACTGCTGGGTTCAGATAGATTTAATGGAGTAAAAACAAGTACATTTTCTTTGAAAATAGCAAAAGTAGAAATCAAAATCCTACAAAAGTTGAATAGGCACAGCACAACGCAATTAAAATTGTAAATGACAAACAAATCTAGATCTACATGTTGACACTGGGAATGAACGTCAAGTATAGAGCGCAACAGTGACCGCCCACTTTTTTTACGGCTCTGGTTCCGGAAGTAAATTTCCCATTCATTTACTCCATAGACATTTCAGAAAATCCTTATATAAAGAGTTTTAAGGCTGGAACCAAGCCAACCAGCTAGACGATGAATCGTGACCATAAAACATTTGATTCTGAGCAACAAAAAAAAAGATAGGAAAACGGAAGAAAGGGCAAAGGTACAAGACTGTGTACATAATTATTTTATGAAGTTAAGGAACTACTCATCCCAGAAACTATTGCGAATGATACTTTTCCAAAACCTCCAAACTAACGATAGTTTAGCGCGCTTCTTCTTGAATTTAACATTTGTCAATAGTATAGTGTTGATATTGTTGTTGTTTTGTGTGCGTATATATAGTGTTTCATATAGTATAGAGTAAAGTGTTGTCATCGACATGGTACAGTGATTCGTTCCAGCTGCATAGGATAAGCAGCTAGCTAGGTTACGTTAGTAGCTAACGCTAACGTTAGCTGACAAGACGTTCGCGGGTGCGGTAAACATTTCCATGGTAACAGCGAGCTCCACCAATCAGAGACGTCGCTGTTACACTTTAGGATTGTGGGTAGTGTAGTACTTCTCCATGACATCGCGAATAAAACATGTTTTTCTCAAAACAAGGTTGATATCATACGGATTTGTAGCTTCTACAGGAGCATACACTATCGTTTCACAATCTACTAGCTTGTGGTGAGTCTACATTGGACATTATGGCTAATAATCAAAATCCCTATGCAGAATATGAATGGGATTTTCACTTCCGGAACCACACTGTTGATCTCTATTGAGGGACAGATGGTCATGATTGTTTAGAGATTCCTATATTTATTTAAATGCGTGCAAGACAATACTCTCCATGCAAAGCAGCGCTATCAGCTCTGCTCTGCTCGACGCACACAGCTACACGTCCCCGGCAGGCTCGCTCGTGCCCGATCCGCTCGTGTGACGAGTATAGTGTGTCCGGGCTCACACGTGGACGCGGTACTACTAGCGGCAGTACGTGAACTGACATTAATGGAGTAGGGTATCTCTGCAGACCGGAGACTTGAGAGGGGCGGGGAGTGGGCGTGGCAACTGTCAATCATTTTCTTATTTGGCCAATCAGAGGCTTCCTCTGTCAATCAAAAACTTATTTCACCAATACACCGCCTGAACCAGTTGTCAATCAGTTTTTAATTCAGCTAGTCATCTTTCGAGAGGGGTCCAACTGCAGTCCTCCCTCCTGAGACGGCTGGTTCCAAACTTGGAAGTTTTCAGAGGTAAGTTGCCATGAGCGAAAGAATAGGCTAATCTATTTTAAAGGGGGGGTATTGTACTAATTTGGGCTATTTAAAACTGTTCCTGGGGGTCTTGAAAAGATGTTTGTGAAGTCTATATCAAAAAAAATCCTAAAACCAGCTTCTGTGGTGTGTGTTTCAGTCTCTCATTTTCTCCATTGTAAAGAACAGGCTGTTTTGAGGGGGTGGAGTAGTATGTAATGAGCATGTGCTCTGATTGGCCGCCTCACGACCAATCAGAGCACGGAGTGAGGCGACCAATCGCCTGGTGGGGGCGGGAGCAGAGCGCCCATGCTGCTAAAGGTAAACAAGCCTGACTACGTTAACCATGGCGGCCGCTCCAGAAGCAACACTCAGTGTTGCAGACTCCGGCTCAAACATGTCCAGTCTCAGACCGTACATGTTTGAGCCGGAGTCTGACCCAGAATGGGAAGAGGCAGCTGAGGCAGTTCCACTTACAAGAACCCAGCAGAACGTTTCTCAGTGGTAACAATTTCGTGTAATATTGTACTTTAGTGCGTGCGTGTGTTTTGCGTTTGTGTGTATGTGGGTGTGTGAGCTACACTCTCTGCAGTAGCGGTCTGTTTATGGCTCATGTCCATAAGCTTATTGAATACAACTTGCAGACAAGCTAGGATTGACAATTTTGTTGAGATAGTTAGCCAATATATTATTGGATGCAACCTATTTGCATCCAAACACCGCAGCGCTACGTTGTTTGGTATACTGTAGTCATATTGAGTGAATTTTCTGCACTACTTCTCAACAGGTGTACTTGTAGAAATTGTGCCACAATGCCAAGTGAAAGAGAAAACGTGTGCTGCAGGGAGATCCAAACGGTGACTTGTGATAAAAGACATTCTATCTTCCGTATAATCAATGTAGTGTTTATGAAGTTTGGAAAATCCCTGTAGACTTACCGTTTCTCACTCAATAGGTTCTTCGGCGAATGAATGAAATCCGAGAACCACCTACATGTATGGTGGATCATAGGGGTTTCGGCAATGTTTGCTTGGACATGTTCGTCCTCCAAATGTCAGCTAACCGGTATAGAGCAGACTATGGGCGTTTACAGCATAGGCAAATGGCGAAGTAAGTATTTTAGTTATTCTATGCATGACACAATTTCTCTAATAATCATAACCAATGGATAATACTGTGCATGACAATAAAAATGAGGACAGTAAGTGTTTGCATTCGGGGTTTATTTATTTCACGTCAGCAGAAATTACATTGTCAACCGATCAATAGCAAACAAAACATGTGTTGTGATTTACTGAAGTACTTCTCTAATTTTAGCTGTACTGTTTTAGCTGCATGTAGCCCATCATCAAAATTGAATATATGAAGTATTATAACTATCTAGTGTTCATGTGCTCACACATGTTCTCTCTTGATAAGTTCAGGGTAAAGACATCTGTCTTTAATAATTGGCTCCATTGATTATTACATTGTCTACAGGAGCATGACAATTTGTCCTTTGATATTTTGAAATAATTATTAGATTCCTATAACCCACCTAACTCCCGACCAGACCACACTCACAAAGGTGGAAAAAAAAAACTTCCAACAGAAACAATACTCTAATCAGAATATTTTTTTTTATTCACACATGTACCCTCTTCTCAGTCGTTACAGGTTCATAGCATACAGATGCTTCGTCTGGTGGTGCTGGGGCTACCTAGGCCGCAGGGTCAGGGTTGTTTTACCGGCCTGTGTGGTGCAGCGGATACGCCGTGAATTCCCTGACACGAGGGGCGAGTACACGGGGTTCAGCCCTTTGACTGAAGCAGGACACAAAGTAACTTGTAAAGTAAAAAAAATGTCACTACCTCAATTTTTCATTTGTTGTGTTTCAATTGTACTAGGAATTAAGAATAATAAATGGGTGTGTGTGTTAAACATATGGAAAGTTGTGTCTGTGTTCACTGGCTTGGATGTGCACTCTCCGTTCTTGGCCTTGGGAAACTTCCGCGTGAAGACCGGGTCACCAGCAGATGGTGTGGCTTGGGGATGGTCAGCATCTTCAACCCAACACATACAAAGCTGGGGTGCATAAAAGAAGAGAAATACATGTTATTTCTCACCACTCAAGAAAAAGTGTTAGCACTTGTGTGGCGCTGCGTATATGCTGCAAATTACCTGATGCCGAAGGCATGTACATGGGGTTCAGACCGCGTCTTTATTGAAGCGGGACATCCTCCTTTGCTGGTCTCTCGTACTGGGCACATAGGTCGTCTGGGACAGGGATCTTCGACAATTCATTAGAATATGGTTGAGGGTCCTGTAACACGTCCTCAAACAGGAGGTCCATCAGCTCATCTGTATAACCTGTATAGTAAAGTAAAGTTATGAAAATGCCACTACCTCAATTTTCCATATGTTGTTGCCTTTCAATTGTTCTACTTAGCAGTTGTGTATTTAGAATAATAAATAGGTGTGCGTTAAACATACGGAAAGTTGCGTCCGTCTTCACTGGCTTTGCCGTGCACTCTCCCTTCTTGAACTTGGGAAACTGCACTTTGAAGAGTGGGTTACCAGCACGTGTTGTGGCTTGGGGACGGTTAGCATTTTCATTGAAATGCATGGCAGACAGGTAAAGCCTAAAAAAATAATACGAATTTAAAAAAAGGAATAATTACAGTACTTGCATAGAGCACATATATAAAGATGTGTTGAGACAGTGTAATATCTTGTTTACCTGCACAGCATTCCCAGAAATGGAAAGACAACATTTTTTGGAGCAAAGCGCAGGATGACACTATGGTAAGACTCCAGCGCTGAGGTCTGATGGTGAGGGCTCAGCTTCTCCACATCCTTTAGGACTCTCTTGTTTGTTAGTGCCTTCTCAAGCTTATACAAAGCTGGGGTGCCTAAAAGAAGAAAAGTACATCTTATTTCTTGCCACTTATGGAAAAGTGTTAGCAATTCTGTAAAAAACTTTCAACATACATCAACTATTATATCATAAATGTAAAACTCCTAATCAAAGAATAACATAGGGTGTAATAAGGAAACCTGAACAAGCCCGTAAGACACGTTAGTGCAATGCTTGAGTACACACCTGCTGTCAACCATTTGCTCTTGTCTCTTGAAATGCGTTCTGGATGCAGACACTTTGGGAAGATGGGGTCTTCATGGTTGTGGATATCTTGCACGTGGTTGACAATTGATGTCCACTTTGCCACCCTCTCTGGCCCAGTTGTAGAAGAAGCTGCAGTCCAGTAGATGTGGTTTTTGATACTGCGCTGCCACTTCTTCAACTGCGCACAGTCCTTGTCTTTGGAAATCTTTTCCAGTCGCTTAGACAGGCCTAATAATGTAGAAAGTAAAATTTAGTGCAACTCCTTACCTATTTTAATAAGATGTTTTAGTTTTATTACTTCTTCTTACACACCCAACAAGCCTGTAGCTAACGTTAGCCCCGCTAGCTCGTTAGCTAACCAGCAGTCGAATATACTAACCAGACTACTTTACCAAGCAGACACGTTCGACAGACTTATAAAACAGACACTGGTCCCAACACATAACTTTAACATGAGCCCTGACTCCAACCAATAACTTTAAAAGATGTGTCCTGACTCCAGCTTTAGTTTTCTTACTTCTTCTTACACACCCAACAAGCCTGTAGCTAACGTTAGCCCCGCTAGCTCGTTAGCTAACCAGCAGTCGAATATACTAACCAGACTACTTTACCAAGCAGACACGTTCGACAGACTTATAAAACAGACACTGGTCCCAACAAATAACTTTAACATGAGCCCTGACTCCAACCAATAACTTTAAAAGATGTGTCCTGACTCCAGCTTTAGTTTTCTTACTTCTTCTTACACACCCAACAAGCCTGTAGCTAACGTTAGCCCCGCTAGCTCGTTAGCTAACCAGCAGTCAAATATACTAACCAGACTAACTTGCAAATTATATCAAAACATGGTGACACTTACCGGTTCCAAGTTTGCAGATGGGTCACGTAGAGTGGGAACTGCTCCATCTTTAAGCTTCAATTTAGTTGATAGTCCTGCTGTGAACTGGCCATAGTTGCTGAAGCAGTCCAGCGTGAAGTGGTTATCACACACAAACAAAGCTGGGCTAACTGTAGCCGGGACGTCGCCGTTAAAAATAAAATTAATCCACTCCGTCCTGGCATTTTCACGTGTTGGGATTCTGTGCAGGGATCTATGTTGCTGGCTGCATCCTAAAACAGAACAACTCTTGCGTTGGGCTCTTGCAGTAGACATGTTGTTGTTGTTGTAGCTCCAATGTTCGCAATGTAAAAACAGCGGCGCTGCCGAGAGCTGCATTTTGAGACGACGTAAATGGGGGGGGGTTGTTCACCTGGGCGTGGGCATGCTCTGAGAGGGGCTGGACTTGTTCCCTATGTCGTCCAAAGAAACCATTTCGGAAACGGGCCGTTTTGCTCCTATCTTTGGCAACGTTTTGGGAAAAAGGAAAATACAGAAAAACGGGTTGACTTCCAGATTTCAAATTTTCTCAGCTGTTTAGGGAAGTAATTTCCTGTGGAACATATATAAGCGCTAGGAATAAACGGCTTTCCATAATATGGGCCCTTTAAATGAAGTTTTGTAACATGTTCACATCAATCAATCAATGTAATAACCGCCAAAGTTAAAGGGGGGGTATTGTACTCATTTTGGGCTATTTAAACTGTTCCTGGGGGTCTTTACAAGACGTTTGTGAAGTCTATATCAAAAAAAATCCTAAAACCAGCTTCTGTGGTGTGTGTTTCAATCTCTCATTTTCTCCATTGTAAAGAACAGGCTGTTTTGAGGGCGTGGAGGTTGTATGTAATGAGCACTGCTCTGATTGGCCGCCTCACGGTGTGATACAACCTACACGCAATCGCCTGGCGGAGGCGGAGAGCAGAGCGCCCATGCTGCTCAAGGTACACAAATAAGCTTGATGCAGAAATCTACCATAACCATGGCGGCCGCTCCAGAACCAACACTGAGACCGTACATGTTTGAGCCGGAGTCTGACCCAGAATGGGAAGTGGCAGCTGAGGCGGTTCCACTTAGTTTCTCAATGATAACAATTCTGTGTAATATTGTACTTTCGTGCCTTGTGTTTGTGTATGGGGGTGTGTGAGCGACACTCTCTGCTGTAGCCGGTCTATTTATGGCTCATGTCCATAAGCTTATTGAATACAACTTGCAGACAAGCTAGGATTGACAATTTTGTTGAGCTAGTTAGCCAATATATTATTGGATGCAATCTATTTGCATCCAAACAGCGCAGCCAAACAACCAAACGCGATTGTACTAATGGTGGCTAAGGTTTACCAAGCCTGACACGTTCGACAGACTTATAAAACAGACACTGGTCCCAACAAATAACTTTAAGATGAGTCCTGACTCCAACCAATAACTTTACTTTTACTTTACTTTACTTTTAATGACTCCAGCTTTAGTTTTCTTACTTCTTCCACGCCAAGCTAGCCCCGATAGCTCGTTAGCTAACCAGCAGTGAATATACTAACCAGACTAATTTGGTAAATTAAATCAAAACATGGTGACACTTACAGATTCCAATTTTGCAGATGGGTCACGTACCTTATGAATTGCTCCATCTTTAAGCTTCAATTTAGATGCTAATCCTGCCGTTGCTCAAGCAGTCTGAGGACTGATCATCACACACAGAAAAAACTGTAGACGTTGCCGTTTAAAATAAAATTAATCCACTCTGTCCTGGCATTTTCGCGTGTTGGGAGACTGTGCAGGGATCTATGTTGCTGCCTGCATCCTACAAAATAATAACTGGAGAGTTGATATATCTCCGTAGATATGTTGTTTTAGCTTAACTCGTCGCAAAGTAATGGTGCATTCCAGTGTACTCGGAAAAAACGGTGTCCAAATGTGATATATGCGCCGATTCTATTCACTAATGGCGCTGTAGTAGTTGATGTTGAGTTTAGATGCTTGTAACATTCTGAGACTTACCATACAAACATGAGTTTGCTGCGGGCGATTATGTTTTCCCGAGCAGATGCACTGGAACACATTTAGATTGGAAGTTAGGAATACCGACTCGGTATTATCGATTTCCGAGTACAATGGAATGCACCATAAGCAACGGCTTGCGGCACTGCCGTGAGCTGCATTTTGCGACGACGTAAATGGAATTGGTTGTTCACCTGGGTGTGGGCATGCTCTGAGAGGGGCTGGATTTGCCCCTTATGACATCCAAAGGAACCACTTTCTGAAATGGGCTGTTTTTCTCCTATCTTTGGCACCGTTTTTGGAAAAAGGAAAATACAGAAAAACGGGTTGACTTCCAGATTTCAAATTTTCTCAGCTGCTTAGGGAAGTAATTTCCTGTGGAACATGTATAAGCGCCAGGAATAAACCGTTTTCCATAATATGGGACCTTTAATAACTAGGTAACTATTATTAATACAAAGCCATCATATTCATGTGGCGTTCAACTTAGACCGAATGTTGAAAAACTATCGCTAATGTAAAGTTAGCTAATGTTAGCTTCTGTCCATTATAAGATAACGTTAGTCTACTAGCTAACAGTTAAACAATCCAAGTGCATGTAACATTAACACGAATGGACAGATCATTAGGTTAACGTTAGCTGGACAACAGGTGGGTTTGTGTAATAAGTTGGTATTTTTATTTATTGAATATGTCACGAGCCATGCATGACCCCAAATGATCTCACCCCTCAATGAGTTCGGTTGTAACCTAGCCTATATAAAGTATAGTGGCCTATTTATGTTGTAAAGACAGACTGCTGTCTGTAATGATGTTTTGTTTTAATTTTAGATGCATCCAACAATAACAGATGCCTCATCAAATCCGCAGCACCACCTCCATCACCAATCCCTGGACTCCCAGCCCCACTGTAAATTTGTAATTTATTAGGTGCAATAAATTCTTTGACACACTCTCTATTTAAGTTATTTTACATTTCTTCTACTTTTATTCCTCCAAGGAGTGGAGGAGGGCAGAAGAGGGGTAGCTGTTATAAAAACATACATATTCATTATTCAGATGAACCAGTTAGCTCCAATTGTGTGATGCTATGAATATATTTTTATTATTCAGTTTATATAAATGCTCTACATTTCTCTGAAAAGTGATAAATAAATATGATCATTCTATAAATTGATGCAAGTCAATTCACCAGTTACCAGGCCGTGGATGAGCCAGGAATAGTAGAAGTCAACACAACATGATATTAATCGCATCAGTATATGATTTATAGTATATATTTGTGGTATCTAGAGTCACATGTCAAGTCAGCTGTTAGGACAAAAATTAGTTTGAGCTCTGGTCAAAGGATCCAAGTATCAACAGACAGCAACGTTTTTAATCAACATTTTAAACAGGCACACCAATGGTGAACCCAAGGCTAATGTTATTTTACAATAACGATCTTACGGATATTTATTGTCAGCCTGCTGTATCACAACCTCTTCGGTTGAATCTAATGAAGCAATAATGTCTGCAAAGCAAAGTAAATCCCTGTAGTATAGGCCTAAACCGTACAAAACTAACGGATGGAGTGTGAGTTTGTGTACCTCCCCACTTATAATACTGTGAAGTGATTCGCCGAATTAAAAACTGATTGACAACTGGTTCAGGCGTGTATTGGTGAAATAAGTTTTTGATTGACAGAGGATTGTAAGCCTCTGCTTGGCCAAATAAGAAAACGATTGACAGTTGACACGCCCACTCCCCGCCCCCTCTCAAGTCTCCAGTCTGCAGAGATACATACTTGCATTAATGCAGGCCACTATACTTTATATAGGCTAGGTTACAACTGAACTCATTGAGGGGTGAGATCATTTGGGGGTCATGCATGGCTCGTGACATATTCAATAAATAAAAATACCAACTTATTACACAAACCCACCTGTTGTCCAGCTAACGTTAACCTAATGATCTGTCCATTCGTATTAATGTTACATGCACTTGGATTGTTTAACTGTTAGCTAGTAGACTAACGTTATCTTATAATGGACAGAAGCTAACATTAGCTAAGTTTACATTAGTGATAGCTTTTCAACATTCGGTCTAAGTTGAACGCCACTATGATGGCTTTGTATTAATAATAGTTACCTAGTTACTAACTTTGGCGGTTATTACATTGATTGATTGATGTGAACATGTTACAAAACTTCATTTAAAATAGATTAGCCTATTCTTTCACTCATGGCAACTTACCTCTGAAAACTTCCAAGTTTGGAACTAGCGGTCTCAGGAGGGAGGACTGCAGTTGGACCCTTCTCGAAAGATGATTAGCCGAATTAAAAACTGATTGACAGTTACCACGCCTATTCCCCGGCCCTCTCAAGTCTCCGGTCTGCAGAGATACCCTACTCGAGTAGAGTAGGGACTTCAGCTTTCGTTGAAATGAATGGGCGGCCATTTTCCGTTCATTCTCCAGTTCTATTTCATTGGTCTAGACCCAACACACAGAGCTCGATTAACTGTGTCTAGAGAAGCAGAGGCGGGCAGAAGTGACGTCAGCTTCGATTTCCTTGGCTAGGTACTGCTGATCCGTGGCCGCGTTATTTAGTGGTTACTTTAAATAAACCAGATCTCAAACATTAAATACGTTTGAATAAACCATTTTTGGAATAGCAGCGATTATGGCGACGTTTTTCGGAGAGGTTCTGTCAGTTTACTCCCGAGCTGTGGAGGAAGACGACGAGGACCTTGATCAAAACGATGAACAAATCTGTAAAGAGCTGGAGGAGAAGAGGTAACGTTAGCTAGCATTAAGACAGGAAATGAATAGGCAACTTACTTACTGAACAAACCGAAATGTAAACGTATATCTGTGTTTCGCTACATGTAGTTAAACCACTAACTTAACTAACGTTACATTTAGCAGTGGCTTGCTGGCAGGACATCTTATTTCACATGTAGGTAGTGTTTTCAGTAGTTGATTACTTTTGTCATTTTGAGGTGTAGTTAGCAACTGCAACTACAAACTATTTTTGGCTACAAAAATAACAACGCTGATGTTTCATTATTCATTCATTTATTTCATATTTCATATTTCATTATTTTAAGTTTCCCTACAACAGCAAGTTACCATTCCGTCCACTTTTGTCTGTGAAAAATAACTTGCTCTCTTGCTCTTACTATCGCTCTCTCCACCTACATGCACTGAAGACACGTTCTTTAGGAAGATACAATGCCAGGTGTAAATATAATCCAACTACTATCTGATTTGGACACAATCTGGATACCAGATACATGTTAATGCAAGTGTAAAGGGGCCAAAACGACCATAATGCATCTACGAGGGGTTGCTTAGAGAGCTTTTAATGTGCCAACCTTATTATTACCTTATTATTCATTCAGTGATTCATTATTAATTAATTAATAACATAAACAAGCAGTATATGCATTGAAATCCGATTTCTCTTTCCTTTGCCAAAACACAGCTTGTCATGCACGTCACTTCCTCTCGTAATATTTAAATACTTCTGTTCGCTTGGTCCCCATCTGCAAGAATCCTGACAATCCATTTTTGACAAGTGTTTTACTATCCAAGCTGTCTGCTGCCTGTTTGTTTTGCATGTGCTTTCTGGTCTATTTCCATTTATGTAGCCCCTGTATGTTGGATTGGAGCCACATTGCGTTTACACATTGATCGGATCTTTAATGTGTCTTGAGTGCATTTACATATGAGTTTTATGTGCTAACTGATTACAATCTGATTATCCAGGACGCTTGTTAATGCCAGGTGTCAAGTGCATCTTGTGTTTTAGGGCAATAAAAATCATTCTTATTGCAACTTTTAGATTTACAGTGCTTTGCAAAGGCTTTTTCTTCTAAGAAACACACAACACAATGTTCCCTAACCCACATCACTGTTTTCATCAGGGAGGTTCATCTGCAGTGGAGCCCAGAAGTCACAGAGTCACTGAGGTCTGGAAGCAAACTGCTTCAGTGTTCAGACTTCATCCTCGCTGTGGGCCATAATGCTGCCAGTAAGTGGTTCTCAGCTGCTGGGAGAGTGGGAAGTCAGCAGAACAACTCACCCTCTTTGAATCCCTATGCAAAAGTAACTAGGGATGCACTGATCGATCGGCTGGTGACCGGAATCGGCCGATTTTCAGCTTGATAGGCCATGACCAGTGACCGGCCGAGCAGTCTCAGATATAGCAGATTCTGTGCCGGTCAAATTTACACACATGTAAATTTACACGCATTTACGTCCCGCTATGTAGTGAAGTTGATTTGAGGCTTGTTTTATCAAACAACATTAGCGATTTCAATCAAAAAACGTGACAATGTCTTTGGCACTTTCCACGATACATGGTGTGTCAGGATGTTTCACAGCATAATCTGACAGCTCCCATAAGGTTGTAAAAGTGGGGGCGCTTTGGTAGTCCAACCATTTTTAGGACTATGGGTATAAGAAAATTGAACTTTGAAAAACTACAAAAATATCAACATCACGACCAACATTTTCTGGTTCCAGTTAGTAACTTGGAAGTATATATAAAAACAAAGTTCAGAACTTTGTTTTTGTTTTTGTTTTGAAGTTTCTGTTTTTGATGCGTTTCAAATGATTGGGCGCTACAGTGAAATATAGAACGGACACTATGGGGTTTAGAGGGTTAATGTTCAAGTGATTGCATTAGGCCTATACATATGTTGACAATAAAGGTGCCTTGTTATATTCTTCTGTTTCTATTACCTGTTGCACCAGTTTTCATTTGGAAAAAAAAAAAGTTAAGATGAAGTAATAAATGTAAAAGTCCCCATGGGGATATTGGGTTGCTGCAGCAGCAAATAGTAACAGGAAACTAGGAGAATGGGATATAAATGTGAAAATAGAACATCAACAAGAATTTAGCAAATTGAGGTTGTTAAACATTATGCATTGGACAATATCAACACATTAAGTAGTTAAGTAGAATGTATGAATGGGACGTATAGGAAAACAACTGACTACAGCTTTAGGCCTTTAGGCCTTCTTCTTCTTCTTCTTCTTAGGCCTAACAGCTGTATGAGCTCCTTATCCTCGTCAAAAGCAAGCAGAGCACTCGCTAACTTTTTCTTCTCCATTTTTATTTTTAACATCCTTGTTAACCCTTACTAGTGTTACTAGTCGACGATCACAGCTGCACTTCGCGCAGGAGAGCCTTACAGCTCTAATGTTTATATTAAAATTGCCTAGAGGATGATAATGCAACATTTTATGATTTTTAACTCATAACCAGCTCAGCTAATCTACCATATCTCTGTATCTCTGTGAAGTTGTTTGAATTGTTCGATTGTGTGCAGATAAGTCTGACAGGATCTTTCTTCTCATTCCAGGGTTTTTGTCAGTATATGTTCTCAACTCTGCAAACTGGGACACAGTAGGACATGCATCACTTTGGAATGAGAGGACTCAGGTTGTCGGTGGACAAACTAGCAAGGAGTCGGCATGTGTGTTCTACAGACACAAGGATAACCCTTCAGTGAGTGGCTTACTAAGCAAAATAGTAGGGCTGCACGATTATCACAAAACATATAATTGGCGATTAATTCTCTTTATATTGTAATTGAGATTAATATAATTGCAATTAAATACATATTTTATTTTGCCAACTGCATATACTGTATTCACAAGCTGTTTGCAGGCATCTGCTTTTCAGCGTAAAATCACCATCAACATAATGAATCTGATTCTGATGAACCGTTAGGTTCCATAGTTCTACTCGACCACATTAGTTGTGGTCACATAGTGTGCTACATTATGCTCCATCGCAATTTCTCTCCGACATTTGGAAGTGAAGACAGCACAACTTGTATCTATGTATCTTATCCAGGGTGCTGATCAGCCTTTTAAAACCTTTATTGAGCACAGTCTTTATTGGAGCCTTGTTTTTTTGCTAAATAAAACGCAGTGGCTTCCGTTGTCTCTGTTTGCCTTTGAGAGCTTGCTGGATACGGGATGCGTTATAGAGTGAACCAGTCATGGTTGTCTGTGTCGCGGGCTTAGCATTACTGGACTTAAGCCGGGTAGCAACGCTGTTCATTTGCTGTTTGATAGGCTACATCCACACTAAGCAGTTTAATTTTGAAAACGCCGTTTTCGGGTCTAGTGTTTTCGAAAAGCTCACTGTCCACACTAGACCACCAAAAATGCATACGTCCTTTCATGGGCATGTGCAAGAACACTCAGCCGCTTGGCCCCTCGGTTGCTCACGCCTGGATCAAGTGACAGTAAAACGTCATCATTTTCGAACATCTCTGTTTTTGCCATCCACACTACAACTGGGGGCCAGCATTTTCAAATTCATCTGCTTGGGAGAGCATCTTTGGAAAGCTCGGTTTTCGAATACACAGGCGTAGTGTGGACGGGAGGCCAAAACAGAGAGATAAATATGCGTTTAAACGGCTAATACCCCTTTCACACCAGAGCAACGAGCCAGGTTATTCCTGGGTCAGGCGTTGGTGTGAAAGGGTCAACACAGGTTATCAGACACAGGTCTGCAACCCTGCTATCGACCTGGGTTATTTCCAGGTCGGACGCGGGTGGGACATGGGTCGAACGAATAGAACGAATAACATCGGAGAATTGGAAAGATTCCGGAATCAGAGAGCTTCTGTCCATTCGTGGGGAAGAAGAAATAAAGACACAAATTACCGGGACTGTAAAAGATTCAATTGCCTACGGTGTAGATAATATAATACGGTAGGGCTGCAATTAATGATTATTTTGATAGTCGAATATTCTGTAGAGTATAACTTTGATCAGTCGACTAATGGGGTAACAACTAAAAGTAACAACAAAACAATCACTTTTTATGACCGCTGTCAGCTTTTTTGCATACTAATTGGTAGGCTTAATAACAGAACTGACATTTTAAGTTTCACTTCTTTTATTTTCTGTCACACTTTTTTCTAGGTTATAAATTATAAACAACGTGTTGTGTACTACCAGATAGACAGGAGCGGAACCATGAAAGTGCTGACCACTGGATACTAATATACCTCTCCATACGATCCAAAAGAATGTTGTGGTCTATATACGTGGTAATTAGGCATCACTTATGTTTTTTTCTTCTTGTAACAGTTGCCTAATAGGTGAACTAAAATAAGTGTTTGTATTGTTAGTCTTAGTGTTCTTCCCTCATAACATAAAGGTAGTAAACAGGTGTGAATGCCTGTATTAAATAATAAATAAAATAAATTAAAGTGAAAAAATGGCTTTGAGTGGTTGAAGTATAATTCAAATAATTTCAGCTTGTAATTTCAGCAGTATTGGACTCTTGAGGTAAGGCTGCAAATCTTTTACAACAGCCCAACATTGCAATGGAGTTTCCTCTGGCTTCGCCCTGCCCAGGCATAGATCACCATCTTCTGGGTCCTATTGCATGCACTCACGCTCCACCTCGCCGATGGGGTGGGTAAGACAGGCTGCAAGGCCAGGATCCCCCCTCAGCTGACGTGTCCCGGCCCCCGGCTCACTTTCATTGCGCCACAGGGGTTTGTTTCACCCTCTGACTCGCACCCGTGTTTCAAGACTGGTTGGGTGGGTTGCCGACATCGCCGCAGTTCTCGAAGACCTAGACTTCCAGAAGAAGTAATTTGAGGTTTGAGTGCAGCGGCGAGGTGGAAATATTGATGGGTGCGCACCGTCCAAGGTAGCACTGCCTCTAAATTAAGCGCCCCCGCTCTGTCCATAGGAAAACAATGACTTGGCCAAACCTGTGTAAATCCCGGGATTTGTGTGTGTCAGACCATATTTTAGGAGCCATTATTCAGGAATGCACAGAATTTAAAAGGGTTCACAAACGTTTTCTCGCAACTGTAACTAAATTGAAACGGCACTGGGCAAGATTTTTATGTAATAAGACCTTACTATTGTTTTATTACATAATTGACAAATTGCTTTGAGTACATATTGTGTATTTTTTATTATTTTTATTGTCATTTATTTTAATTAATTCTTCTGAAGTGCTGTTTGATATGTTTAAATGGTAACGTCATATATCAAGGGTACAAACATGAGTCATGGTCAAACATGAGGGAATGTCAAATGGGTTACGGGTTTGACCTTATGTTAGTCTTTATGATCTTTGTGTTAGAGTTCTTATGTTTACACAAATGGAAGTTACATAAAGTTTCTGTTTAATTCCTTTTGAAGGTTTTGATATGCCAAGTGACTTGCTACATTGCAGAAGACCAGCTTTATCAGTGGACTGAAAAGGTAAAGATGTACAACTCATTGCCATTTAGAAAATTACTACTTGTAATAAAGTCTGACATGCAAGGGGGGTTTGACCGGGTTTTGAAGGTCAATGCCAATTCCAATGTTTTTGTATTAAATTTAAATGTAATATATTTAAATTTGACCATTTTCAAACCAAAAAATGTAGTAGTATTCAGTTTACCCCACAATTGTATTGTAGATCAAATGTCAGTAAAACTCATATGCATACTAATTAAATTCTTTTAGGGTTTGCAACTCTTCAAGGCAGGGTGGCCCACGCTGCCTATTCAATTGTAGGGCAAGCTCTGGGATACATTACTGCCTTTTTAAATGAAGAATTTATTTACAAAAAACATTGTCAAATTTAATAAATAAATGAAATGTAAAAATAGGTTTTTTATGTAGCTGGTCAGGGAGGATGGCACTGGATGAGTGGCCAAGATCCAATATTCAATATAAAGCCAATATTGGCAAACCCACATATCGTTCTAATCCTAGTACTAAGGCTGCCTTCCATTCAAAGTCAGAAGTTGGAAATTCTTAGCCAATAGGTCGTAATTACAGCCTCTGTTCCTTCTAGTGGTTCCGATCAGGGGGAAAAACAGGGTAGAAACGTGGATCCCTGCAAGTTTTTTTTGTTCCTGTTCTGTTCCGCATGCAACACCTAATGTTATGTCAGTGATATTTGGCAGTGTTAGTTAGCTAGTTATCATAGAATGTTAGCAACTGTAAACGCAACTTTACATTTAAAATTTTGGTAACACTTTATATTAAGGTACACATATTCACCATTAACTAGTTGCTTATTAGCATGCATATTAGTAGCATATTGGCTCTTTATTAGTCATTATAAAGCACTTATTAATGCCTTATTCTGCATGACCATATTCTACGACTACTAGGCCATTAACTAAGAGTTTTCCCTCAATAAGTAAGGAAGTTGTTGTAATTCATGTACAACTTCCTTACTTACTATCAATAAGCAGTAATTAGGAGGTTATTGAGGGAAAACTTTTAGTTAATGGCCTAGTAGTTGTAGAGTATGGTCATGCAGAATAAGGCATTAATAAGTGCTTTATAATGACTATGCTGCTAATATGCATGCTAATAAGCAACTAGTTAATGGTGAGTATGTGTACCTTAATATAAAGTGTTACCAAAATTTCTATGTTTGACCATTTACCAAAGATGTTTTGATTGATTTAAGGTCATGCATATCTTAAAATCAAGTGTATTTGAGGAGTATAAACATTTTAAAAGTAATGCTGTGTAGTGTTTACAGTGTATGCAGCTATGTTGCCAGGATGTCAGATAACTGTCTCAGAATGAAGAAATACATTTTTTCCAACTGGAAATTCTGACTTGAAGGGCTGTTCCATTGTATTTCTCCTTGTAGAATGCCAGAAATTCAGATTTTGTGACATCTCTAGAACACAGCATAAGGTCCAAGGTGTTGTTAAATAGAATACAGTAGGCTTGGTGTATTAAGATTTCATTCTGTCTTTTGTAGGTATTTGGCTGTCTCCAGCACAGAGGGCTGAATGTGATGGTATTGTCAGATAGCCCTGTAGCCGAGTACAAGACGCCAGGCTATCTGTGCAGTAGCTTCGTCCCTTTCCTGCGCTCTCTCCAAACCAGTGCTTCCAGTAGTCAGGTCCTCTGCTCATCACTGGAGCAGCCCAACATAGTCACTGGACTTCCAGCTGCAGGTACAAGTGCAACAATGAAATAATGTATTCACTCTGGAACACAGTTTGGTCCCTAATAATCCAAACATTTGGATTTGAAGTCAAACAGATAATATATAGTTAAAGTACTAATAGTCAGCTTTTATTAAAGGGTATTTGTGTAATTATCGGTTTTACTATGACAACAGTTTTTATACATGGTTTGGTAAAAGGTGCTGTAGTAGTTACAGTAGTCACAGCATCCATATACACCCGTCTTGCCCCACCTACCACCCATTTTGATGCCTTAATATTTAACTCTATTGCCATGGTGAAAACTAGAGGGGAAATTGTGCGCCCTGCCATGATACCTATCTCCAGATGCTAATTCCAACCATGACAAAATAATGCAAAGAGGCTTTTTTTATTTTTATTTTTATTTTTTAAAAGTATAAACCTATTATGCCGGTCATGGACGTTCACATTGGACATGGAAGCGCCGCCAGTTTCCTTTCGACGCCCATGTTAACCAATTTGACCGTTCAGAGAGAATTTTGGTAATTCCGTGGTTGTAACATGACATTTCTTTATGCTGTTTCATCAGTGCTCAGCCACTGCCAGGTCCACCTCATCCCCACTGTCGCCTACCAGTGTTACAGTGATGTAATCAGCCCAGACTCCATCACGATGGAGACCTACAAGCCTGCACTGACCAGTCTTGGCAAGTTCATCAAGGTGAGCAGCATTTTAAAGGTCTAAGTGCTAACAGACATTTAATTTGAGATGTGAAAAATGATATACCACATTAGGAGATTAGGAGATACCGAATTAGGAGATTGCAGATGCCACAGCCATTTGAAGTGTGTTAAATATCTCATCGGTGTATCGTTGACTGCAGTATAAATAGTTCAACAAGCGCGTGCATGCATGAGTGTAGTCTGTGATTTTCAGGATGACCCATATAGGCACAATTAGGGGATTAAAAATGCAATATTGGAGGTGGGGCTGTAATATTGGTCTAGTACAATATTGTTCTTTCCAAATGTAGTAAATCTGCTTGCTTTGCTCTCATACTTATTAATATCACAGCTCTCTGACTTTAAAAATGGAAAAATATTTTCATCAAGTAATACATAATCCAACAAATTAATTCTGAACCAAATTCAGGAGCTTCTGTAAATTGGCCGTAATTCCTCACATTTTCCAGTTTCCCATTAAATTTGCATAAACTTTTTGGAATTTTTAAGTTCTTGAAAGTGAAACAAACTCTCACTACAAGCTCCTTGGAGTTAGATGTCTTGTGATATTGTTGTGTTCAAATTGTCAAATTTGTGTTGTTTTTTTTGTTTTGTTTTTACAAACTGTTTACTTGAATTCTTAAATGAATCTTGTGCTTCTCTCTTTCCCAGTTGGACCCATTTCCAAGTGCAGATGTCCTCCACAAGTTTGTCAGTGCCAAAGCTAGTGAAATTCAAAGTAATCTCTATATTTGAAAGTGGCCATGCTTCGAACTATGCTTTGTAGTTTTCTTTCTTTTCCTGTGGTAAAATGGTGTGGAAGTTTTTAATGAATAAAATAATTGCTGGGTTTATTAAATTTCAACTTTGTCAGTAATTGTTTTCTTTTTTTTTGCACACAAAAAAACGGTATTACACTAGTCAATAGATCCCTTCTTAGTTCTACTTCAAATTACTTTACTTACTTAACCTTGCCACATGGTTTTATTAAGAAGCATTCCTACAAAAAGTCTTTCTGGTTGCAGTAGTTTTAGTGGTGCCAGTTTTGTCGTGACTGCAATGAAGTGTGAAAAAGTGTGCCTCTGCTTTTATTTTTGTCTCTGTTTCAAGTATGTTATGTGAATTAAGCTTGTCAACCAAGGAAGGTTTTCGCGGTCATCAATCGTCAACAGTCAATCAAGTTTCCATGCTTCCTTATTTCCCTATGGGATTTTGTTTTATGAATGATAGTTCTGCCTGATAAGTGCAAAAATGGATGAAAAGTTGATAACAGCCATTCAAAGCTCCCCAGTTCTTGATAACTTTAATTTGAAAGACTACAGGAAGTGATGCTTGGAGAATGGTTGCATGTTAACTGATCAAAATTATGTAATGTTGAATGAAAGGCAATGCCAAAGCAATACATTTTGGATTGCCTGCATTCCTGTATAAATGGCTCCTAAAATATGGTCTGATCTTCATGGTCAAGTCATAAAAATATATTACCGTCAACTCTGATGTGGCCCTTCCAAAATGCAAATTTTCCTGTTTAAGCCATTCTGTTGTTCACTTTGTGCCATTTTTATATGACCGGACACATCTAACCCACACCTGAATGTCATCTCACAAGACCCAGGTCGAGAGCAGGCTTAAAGTAGCCTTTAAGCCAGATGTGTAGCTGGCGGATACGGCTAAACTTCACATCCCCAAAATGGGAGGGTAACAGTCCAGAAATAATGCACCACTTGCATTATCCCAGAGTGTGTTAATAAGAGTTGTTGGAGTTGTAGGAGTGGGAGAGGGCCGTGGAACACCTGGGACATGTTATCCAACCGTAGATCTACCTGGGAAGGAAGATAAGAGGAACGCCTTCCCTTGCACCTAATCTCCCGGACAGTGGACCACGGGGCTGGGCAGGGCTGGCCAGTGTTGAACACACCAGGGTTTATGACCTAGCTCCAAACCAGATCCAGGGGTCCTCTGAGTCCATTGATGCTGCACCGAGATGAAAAGCTATAAAACAAGTAAAATGTTATAAAAAAAATATTAATGAGCTAATTAGTAAAATAGTATGGCAGACTTAAGATCAGCTGTGACAACGAAAATGAAACTGCGTGCATCTAACTTTGTGGCGGGTAGCGGAAGTCGTTAATCCCCCCCCCATCCCCATCCAACCCTGTTATGCACTTCATCACTGTAGCCAAGCTGCTACCAAGGGTTAGACAGAGGCTGAGACCAGGAGTTTTCAGGCGGGGCGGCAACGCCGGTTTATTATAGGGCGCAACAAAATAAACACGGACACAATAACTAAAGACATGGGCTCTCTCGCCCTCCCCCGCTCACTGCGGGATCAGAGTCTGTAACAACACATTATGTAATAACACCTCATTATGTAATAATCTGCCGCATTTTGTAATAAACAGCCTGAACGCAATATGTAATAAATTTCCCCGCATTTTGTAAAAAATTATTACATATTGCGGTGGTTATTACAAAATCTGGGAGTTGCACTTTTTTTTTGATGAATATGTAATAATAAGGTGCATTATGTAATAACCAACCAAAATGGATGTCTTTATTCATGAAAATCGTTATAACAACAATGTTTATTTTATGCATTCTAGCATGAATCATACTGACTTAAAATTAATTTTACACATTGATTGCTGTTGTCCATATCCCATACATAAGACCCAAAGGCTACAGGTCACAATAATGGTTAATTTCAGATCTGTCAAAAAATAAATAGCTAAATTAATTGAATTGTATATCAGACATTCCTTTAAATATACTGCATGATGATGCTCATGCATCTAGTTCTAATATGTGGTAATTTAACACATTTACATTGTTAAAATGTGTCCTATTCACTTAATGTTTTCTGTTTTGTGCATACATTGTTATACCCTTCCACTTGGCTGGTTAAATGACCAGACAGCATATGCATCAAGAATGTTGATTGTATTGTTATTATTATTATTAATTTCCCTCATTATCACATTGTAAATGTATGTAATACTTTCTAACAGGCCTGGTAGCTATTGCTAATTTTCTCTAAAATGCTCAAACGTGCCAAAAAAACATGTCAGCAACTTTTAGTTTGTTCATAAATGAGTCAATAAACATGGAAATTTGTAAAATATGTGAACTATTCCTATGAATACATTCCTATGATGTTAAACAGAGTGAAGGAAAAAAACATTTTCCTGTCAGAAACTTTCTAAGACCAATATTATCTGCTAGGCGAGTGTTGTCATTGCTAACCAGCACATTGTTATTAGCATAAAGGTTTGAGCTTTTATCTTTACACTTTTTATGTTACTTGAGAAGCTACTCTACAGTAAACTCTAAATGAGAGAAACTCTAAATCCAATGCTTTGCAGAGAAATAACATTTTATTCACACTCAATATCATAGCCTGCCTTTCAACATGTTGCCTTTCAACTAGTGGCCAGTGATAGACACTACAATTTATTCTCCCTCTTCCAAGGCAATTCAATAACTTTATTTATAGCACTTTCTTTTTTAGCACGGTGGCAATTCAAGGTGCTTTACAAAGATTAAAAGACAGAGGCAATTGATACATAGACAATTTATAAGAAAAGACAATTGATTTATAAGAACAATGAATAAATAAATAGTGGTGTAGGGCCTAGATAAAAACTAGATTTAAAATAAGTTTAACATTTTTTTAAAGAACTCAAATAACTTAACTAAAAGCATCCATGAACAGTGTGGTTTTGAGTCCTGATTCAAAAGTTTCGAGAGTTAGGCTACTTTTAAGATCGACAGGGAGTCTGGTCCAGAGATGCGCAGCATAGTGAGTGACTAAAGGTTGCTTCACCAACTTTAGCCCTGGCACAGGGCACTACTAGCAGCCCACTCCCACTTGACCTGAGAGACCTGGCAGGAGTGTACTCCTTAAACATGTCTGTAATGTATTTTGATCCCACTCCATGTATTGATGTATAAACAAGCAGCATTTCCTTATATTCAATTCTGTGGCTGACAGAAAGCCAGTGTAGTGATTTAAGAATCGGGGTGATGTGGTCTGACCTTTTGGTCCCTGTAAGAACTCTAGCAGCTGCATTTTGAATAAGCTGAAGCATTTTGATGGTGGGGAGCCCTGTCAAAAGACCATTGCCGTAGTCAACCCTGCTAGAAATAAAAGCTTTTATGTGGCGATTTAGACTAAGATCAGAGTGAACTATAACGCCAAGGGGGGCACCACAGGTCATAGGTGTCTAATTTAATATTTAGCTTAATTGTTAAAATTGTAATTGTACAGATGAAGACATCCATTTTGGTTGGTTATTACATAATGCACCTTATTATTACATTTTCATTAAAAAAAAAAGTGCAACTCCCGCAATATGTAATAATTTATTACAAAATGCGGGGAAATTTATTACAAAATGCGGGTGTTATTACATAATGAAGTGAAAATGTATTACATTTTGTCGAGTTATTACATAATGCGGTGTTATTACATAATGTGTTGTTACAGAGTCCTTTCTCTCTCTCTCACGCCCTCCTGCGTGTCCCTGCTCACTGCGAGAGAGAAAACACGCACACAGAACAAATGTATCAGTTCCCACTCAGTCCCGATCTCCTGCAGCCAGCCTGACTCCGCCCCCCGCATCCAGCCAAAGGCCCAACCACACCCTCCAGTCTGCCACAATCACATTTATCACTTTCTTACATTTTGCTACTATTTAACTGATATGTCCTGACCAGTCAAATTGCACCCCCAGAAATCCCCTGTCATATTCACCTCAGCTATACTCATCTCACTTGCTTCCATTTCTCCCTCTCTCATCCACATTTTTGCTACTATGATCAGATAGTAAGGGATAGTAGGTCGTGCAAGGGCCTCTTCAGCCCCTGGGCCTAATGGAGTCCCCTATCGGGGGAGCGTATCTATGTTCCCAGGGTCCTATGTTCCCCAGTTCAATATTCTGTTAACACATTACACACATTTCAAGTTAAAATATTTCATAAATATTATCCAGTTTTTTTTATTGGAACAAGGCTTCAAAACAGCTATATAAACATAACAAAACCAATGGTTATCATTTGATTTGATTTTGAAGGTCTCTAAAAAAAATGGGTCACAATAGCCCATGTCATATTAAGTGAATACAGAGCTGGGGAACATCTTTTTCAGGTTCCCATTATGTGCTATATAGAGCTGGGGAACATAGGACCCTGGGAACATAGGACCCTGGGAGAGCACATATGTAGAACTGGGGAACATAGGACCCTGGGAACATAGGAATGACCCCCCTATGGGCTATACAAAAGTGCGTCAGATGTGCTGAAGTTTCTATGGAAGATGAAGTTAGTCTGGAAGAAGAAGGTTATTCCTAAAGTGTGGCGTAGAGCAGGGGGAATTTTCATTCCCAAAGAGAGGGACTATAGAAATAACTCAGTTTAGGCCTATCAGCTTACTTAGGCTACGTCCACACTAAGTTGTTTAAATGTAACGCATATCTATCTCTCCATTTTGTACGGTGGCCGACAAGGGCAAACGCGCTACAACGGCACAAAACATTTCCATTAGGAGAAACGTGCTGCAGCTTCAGAAACAATGCCAATTCAAAAACACATACGAAAATTCAAAACAAATACAACAACGGAAAAATGCTGCAAATGAAAAAAACGTGCTGCAGAAAGCCAAAACAAACACATTAACAGCAAACACGCTGCAAATACAGAAACGATGCAAAATCAAAAACACACAAACCCCGAAAACAAATGCTACAGAAAAACGCTGCATATCCAGTCAACACAACGGAAGTTCTCCAGGCCTCTAGGGGGAGCGCTTTTCGACCAGAGAGAGAGAGACCAGAAGAGAGTGTTTGTTTTTGAAGCGGGAAGAAAAGTGGTGTTAAGAGGCGACATAAAAAGGTACATATTCTTTTTTACATTTGGCCTTAGTCTTTTACAATATTATAAAAGAGCCTCTTAATGGGATGTATTGAGGGCAGCAAGTGTAGTGCTAGGATATTTTGTAGTCTTGATTTCTTTGCTAGATTCTGTGGCCTAGGGGTCAAATAAGCTGTGGAAAGGATAAGCTTATATAGGCTACTGTGGTTAATTTATTAAGGGCTAACCTTATTAAAAATGTAATTCATTTTCTTTATTTTTGTTTAGTTGGAGGACAGGTCAGGCTTCAAGGAGCTGCTGCAGATGACCTCAGATGAATTTGAAATCCTGCTAGGGAGAGTAGGACCACTGATCACCAGACAGGGCACCAAGATGAGGTGGGCAATTACTGCCAGGGAGAGCACAGATTTATATAGATGTACATGTAGGTTTCTCATTTTGCAGTAATGTTAACTTTTTTTTTTCTCTGTTGAAGGTGAAACCTACAAATCACTCAGTTTCCAGTACAGGATTGGGGCCACTACTCTATCTGATATAGTGAAAGACACATGCGAGGCCCTGCATCAGGTCTTGAAAGATGAGTTTCTTAAAGGGGAATTCCGGTATTTTTAAACCTGGGCTCTATGTGTACAAATTTGTCATTTATACCGCAAAATAGGTACAAGTTTTGGAATTGCTCCGGTAGATCGCCTCAGTCGCGAAACGGGCTGCTATGGCTGCAACGTAATCTGTTGGGGCAAGTGCGCTGATCAAAGTACGTCCACTAAAAGTGCTTGTTTTTGCCACTGACAGGCTCAGATTGTTATTCGTGTGAGTCTTCATCCAGGTCTTGAGGGCTGGCTCCTCTTGTGATTACATCAGCGATGTTATGCGGACCAGGAGTCCACCACCAGTCTTGGATCCTTGTGCTGCTTTGAATCTCTCCAATCCTATTTGCAAAGAATGTTTGATAACCATAGCTTTCTCGCTGTACTGCACCAAGGACTGTTTGGCTATCGATGAAATGGTACCACCTCTCAACTTGGATTCAGCTGTGCAGCTCAAAGTACTTTCTCAGGCGTGAGGCAAACGCTGCTCCGCACATCTCTGCTTTGACTGCATCACCTTTGTGGTCCAAGGGAGTTAATTTGGCTTTGGATTCCACCAGCCTGATGATTGAGCCCTGGTCCGAGTTCCACCTTAGGTACACCACTGCTCCATAGGCATGCTCACTTCCGTCAGAGAACGTGATTGCCCTGGTGAACTTGACTTTGCCAAGTTGGACATACTCTTCGAAGAGCTTAATCGCATCCTCCCTGAGGCCATCTGAGAGTGCTATGTCCCATGTGTCTTTGACCGGACAACTTTCGCCCTTTGCCTCTTGGAATGCGGGTGAAAGGAGGGAGGTTAGCAGTTTTGCGCATTACTAGCTGCACAATGCACTCTGCTGGTTTGTCTCCGATGTTTACTCTGGTGATTGCATATTTCCCCAGCTCTTCATCCTCGGAGTCTCGCCAGAGGAATCTATGGATGCACTTCTCGGTCTTCCAGCCAAACTGAATTATACATATTTTTTATGTCGCCCAGAGCAGCGTATACTCCACCCCTGAATCTGAGAAGGACAGTGCGGATCTGGTTGAGGACATCTGGACCTTTCATTAGCAGGTCGTTCATGCTCATGCCTCTGAACTTTTGGCTGCTGTTCCACACGAGTCTCACTGGGGTTGTGACAGAGTGCGGATTAGGAGCAATAAGGTGACTCACGTACCACACTGGCCCGCTCCAGTTGATGATCATGTCTTTGGACAGTTTAATTGCAGCCCTTCGATCGACCATGTCATGCACTTGAGCAGCATAGGCAACCTTCCATTCGGGTTCTTTGGCTATTCGCTTTTCCGTCCTGAGAAAGGTAACCTTGACTGTTCTTTTATTGTTTGGCAAGGAAGCTGGATTTTCTAACCAAGGATATCTGGCATGCCAATGTGGTTCCTTGCTGTGGCTGTCATCTGTGACATAGGTGAGGCCTTCTCTTACTACTTTGAGTTCCTGCTCCTCAGCTAGAGTCATGCGGCAACCCCCGCATTTTGGCTCACATGCTGCGCCGATACTATCCCATCTCCACCACTCTAAGAAATCCCGGTTGGTGGTTGAAGTACTTGACTCCTGGAACTTGATGCCAACCTGTTTGTTTGGTGGAAGTTGCTCTGGGACCCTGCCAGTGAGCTCCTCGTACTTTACAGCGGCCGCTCTCATAGACCTTGCAAAATGTGTCTTGTGGGCATGTGGGCTGACACAGTAAGCCCCTCAAAGAGCTTGGGATGAGTTCCTCCGTCGTCTTTCCCAGTGGTCCGTCCCACAGCACGAGGTCTCCGACGACTCTGATTCTCTGAGGCGCCAGTTGACCTTCTCTATGGCTTATGAGCAAGTTTATTTCTCTGGGTCTCGTAAGTTCATCAAGCGGTAAGAATTTCTGCAGTTGCTTCGGTGTCACATGTTTGTGAATATCTGCAATGCTGTCTAGTCCATAACAAACCAATTGGTGCAATTTGAGAATGCCCTTGGGAGTCTTGACTCGGATCTTTAAAAGGTACCGCTTTGTCTCCATATGAACCTTCATCCCCCCAACCCCATGGACGACGAGAGTGATTTCTTCACTTCTGAGGTTCAGTCTGCTTGCGGCCTTGTGGGTTATGTAATTAGTGTCTGAAGCCAAATCAATTAGCGTCCCGATTTTCTGTCCAGCATTAGCTGTGATCTCGAGAAGCATCATAATCACTGGCAGCTCTTGCAATCCACTTCCCACTAGAAGGCCCGGCTGATCTTTTACAGTGCTGAAGGCTCTCGATGCAGTGTTTGAGAATACATCTCGACATTGTTTTGCCAATTCTGGTGGAAGCTTGTTGAATAACTCTTCTTGATCCTCTGTATATTTCTTCCTGCTTTTATCTTCCTCTGGTCCAAATCTGCTCTTTTTCTGACCTGCGCTGCTTTTCTTTCTCCCAGCATTGGGGCACAGATAGTAATGGTGCTCATGAGTATGCTCATCCTTGCAGTGTTGGTTTTTACACAGACTAGAGTATGAAGTGTCATCATGAACCTCGAGACACCTCTTGCATGCCCCCAACTTTCTCACTGCAGCCTTTTTCTCTGCTAGCTTTAGCGCTCAAAACTGTTTGCGAAAGTAGAGCTTCTGCTTGTGCTTTCCATCACCACAGACTACACACCCTGCGTGGTCGTCGCCTGATTTGGTAGACTTGGTTCTGGCATTTCTTGGCTCAGTCCTGGTTTCTTTTCTACTTGGCTCTTCATCCCTCAGTTGCTCAAGCTGCTCATATATGCTTTCTTGCCCTTTGAGGAATGCCAAGAGACTGTCAAACTGATTGTCTGGTGCCACAGCATTTTTCCTGTCAGCGACATAGACAAGCCATTCCTTTTTGAGAGTTTCTGGAAGTTTACTTTCAATTGATTTTGTTACCAGCGGATTCTTGATAGCACCTGTGTCTCCAAGGTCACTCAGGTCTTGAAGCGCCTTCTCCACAGCTTGAATTAATTCCACTATTTTCCGTGGCTGATTACTTCTGACAGCTGGCAGTCTCTGTAACTCCTCCACTATTTCAATAGCAATGGACGTTTGATTGCAATAGCGGTTTTCTAGGACACGGAAGATGTCATCTGCAGTATTATTAAGTAGTGAGGCGAAGGTCTCTTATGATTTTGTCATCAAGACTGTCCAGTAATTGAACCTTCTTCACCTCTTTTGAACCGGTCGGCTCGCCCTGCCTCTGGAGTGCTTCCCAATCCTTTTTCCACCTGTGAAAATCACGTTTGTTGCCAGTAAATTTGATGGTTGGGATGGGGTAATTGAAGGTCATCGCCGTCGGTGTTAGTCTTTCAGCATCCTCCTTTATCCTCGCCTGTATGAAGTCGGCCTTTCTGGAAACCAACCTGGGAATGTGGAGTTCGAGCCCCTTTAGGTGATTCTGAAGGTCCTTCTGATCATCTGGTGGGACCCATCCTTTCCACCGACCATGCACCTCCTTTGCGGTCTTTACCAGTCCTTGCAGGTGGTTGAGCATGTCATATGCATCCTGGTTGCCATTGGGTTGTACAGCGGCGGCACATTCACACTTGCCCTCTGCTGCCTGTAGTGCCGTGGACAATTCAACATTTCCGAAGTTGGCCCAAAGAGCCTTCTGAATTAGACCTTTGACCTCCTTTAGTTTCAACTCACACTCATTTGCAGTCTTTGCTAGGTCGAGCGAAGCCTGCGGAGCTATTTCTGGCAACACACTCGAGGGGTACAGCAGTCAGCTGATCCGTCAGCTGATGCGCCCGCATAGCCACCATAATTGCGTGATCTATTTAAGCTGCCACACTCTCACTGCTCACTCTCTGCTGCCGCCACCCTGCACACCGTGCTCCGCTACGGCAGTTATGCTTGCCAATGAAGCTCGCCCCACCACCACCCCAGCATCCACCTGCGGGCTCTGTCTTCTAGTCCCCCTAGGGGGATTACTGCCGCTCGCTCCCTGCCTCACTTGGCTGGATAAGTGAGTTAAGAGGAGGGCGATGCAACAGGGCCCTGACGCCAAACTAAATCGCATTTACATTTTATTCTCATATAAAATGTCAATCAATACGTGAGTTGTTGCCTGAAATATATATAAAATTGTGACCGGCGGTCTTGACGCCGAGCTACCCTCACCACCACTGAGCTGTCTGGGTCCAGGAGCGGTGGTCCGCAGAAGAGTTGGCCCCTGCTCCCGGGAGGAAATGTATCGGGCGGTGGACAGCCACAAAGCAGCTCGGCACGGCACCACCGGCCCGCCAGCCTGGAAATCAAGGGATGGAATGTAAATGCTGGCCAGGTGCCATGGCAGGAAGACTGCATTTAGAGAATGGACAAGAGGCGTTTGCTGTGGGTAACTCAGTGGTATATGCATTGCAATGTACATAGCAGATTCTGTCATTTATATATTCTTTGATTATTCCTAGATGTAATTTTTCCTTTGTTTTGTGGTATTTGTTGGTTGCCCTCTAAATTGCTTTACTATTTGATTCTGCTCTCTTGTAAAGAGTATTTTGATGAGATGTATTATTAAACATCTCTTATGTTTATTTATATCTTATAAATTGAACTGTTACAGCTCAAGTCTATTTGTTATGATTAAAATAAAGACAATATTCATGATCACATTTCATATATGTATTCAAGTATTTCCAACATACAAATGTATTAAAGTGCCAACTCAACATTGCAATTGCAAAACATTAATTCATTCATTAATACAATTGTCAAAAGCTTCAAATGACAATTACCTTAGAGAACAACTCTGAACTTCAAATGGCATTGCCATATCTGTATATTTTAAGAGTCAATTAAGTCATAGATTGACACAAAGTAGAATTAAAGAACTAATAGAAACGTTGTGCATGTGTTACATGTAGCCTCTATGTTGTTTGTAACTACTCCTCCAAATCTTGTAGCATCCTCAAATAGCTGGCTGGAGAGGGCCCTGAGGAGGCAGGTGCTGATGATGTTGGTGAGGTTGTGACTGTGTGTGTAGGGGGTGTGGGGGGTCATTTGTGTAGGTGCGAGAGGCGGATATGTAGCTGGTGGCATGTGTGAGGATGGTGTGTCAACCCTTTCTCCCCTCTCCCACTTGGTTTGGGTTTGAGAATTG
Source organism: Hoplostethus atlanticus (assembly GCA_034670405.1). Lineage (NCBI taxonomy): Eukaryota > Metazoa > Chordata > Actinopteri > Trachichthyiformes > Trachichthyidae > Hoplostethus > Hoplostethus atlanticus. Next base: position 659,520 of record JAXDDX010000172.1, read on the forward strand.
AAATCATACAATATAAGTTACAGGGTTTAACTTTGTGAATCACTGTGTTTCCTCTCTACATTCATTCAGCTGAAGTAACATTACTAAAACGGTAACGGATATTAACAAAACACTATAGCCTATTATAAATAATTTTCCCTCAAAAGGCACAAACAATCATAGGCCTGGTGCCAAGAAGTAGTGTTTTAAACATAAGCCTCTAACGTTACATAGTGCTACAACCTCACACAGAGATGGCAGTGGTGGTCACAAACAACAAAAATAACTCCCCTGCCAACGCTGCTACAAAACAATTTAGAGGAAGCACTGACTTTTGTTCTGTTCTTGCTCTGTGTAGCGAGTCGCTACAGTACCGGGGTCTGTGACAGACAGAGACATAGGCAGGGGGAGAGTTAGGTGGCCAGCAGGGCCGTTTTATTCGCCATACACCAGCAACAATAAACTTGGCCCGGATCTTGACGGCAGCGGTTGGTCGCGCGCCCTCCCTCGGTCCCGATGGGCCAGCCGCAGAGCGCCAAGGCTGCCCCAGCCTGCCAGGTTTCCAGGGGCGTCCCGCCCCAACCCCGACTGGTCAGCCCTTGCAGGCTGCCCTCTGCTGCTGCTGGCTCCGTCTCTCTCCAGTCTCCTCCACAGACGACCGGATCCACTATCCCTGTCGGCTTCTCGGTCACACTGCCAGTCTCTCACCCTGGCGTGCACACTCTCACACATTCACACACAGGTTAAAAAGGCCCCAGCTGCAATCAGTCTCAACTGGCTGCAGCTGGTACCAGATCCAGGGAAGAAGCAGTCCACTAAGGCTGGGCTCACACAACAGGTTTTAAAATCCTAACCGATTTTGAAATCGGGTTGTATCATGCACGAGGAGAATCGTCACAGATGTTCTTCTCTCTATCAAACACGCACAGACTACAAGATCTGAAAATAATGGTGCATCACACACTAGAGGATATTACTAAGATTATCGAGCCAGAGGGAGCCTGAATGCACCGCTTCGCGTGATCTCATGGGGAAGTAAATGTAAACAAAATGTAGACTGACATGGTGAAACCGGTGCAACTTGCTTTACTTATGCTTTGCAGTGAGAAAGAATCACTGTTTCCCCTCAAATGCCCCTATATTGCAACACGTAAGGTAAAAGACGTTTCATTCATTCCCGCCCACATTAGGTAAAATAAAGCATAGACATAAAACGGGAAGAATATTTACATTTTAATCCAATCAAAGAGGACAGAATCAAATGCATACAGTGTACATTGCAACCAATAAAACAGTTTCAATGCTGTGATGTGTGTTACCTTGTTTACAGTGAGCCATTAAACTAGCTGAACTAACCTTAACTATCAATATTGCAAATATGCTTCTGCAAACATGTCAAAAGAACCAGTGCATCAGAAAGGAAAATACACTCAAACAAAACTGAACTTCAACGTTAATAATGTTACATCCCTGACGTCCACAACTCCGTTGGAGCCTGGCCCTCCACTAGAACCAGCGCAGCGGCAGCGAGAAGAACCCCAAAGCAGCAGCCCTGTGCCCGCTGAGACTGTCAAACCGCTGGCATTGAACCAAAACAGGCTAGCGTTGGCTCCGACTGCCTGGAGGGTTGTTGTCGGGACATAGAGATGGATAAAGCTGCACAGCTAATTGTAGACAAAAAGGAGACCGCTAGATTGTTTGGCCAAAGAGAAAGGTACTTTAATGCAAATTGGTACAAAAATAGAGAGCGGTTAATTCTTTGCTGCTGTCAAACAGTTTGTAACTTTCTCCAAATGTGGAGATGACGGCGTCCGCCAGCCTGTGGTGCAAGCAAGCTATAGTTACTCCGCAGAAGTTTAGTGCGAGTCTCCGGTCTATCTACCGCTACACATACACAGTCACACATACACTCTTTTTGGCCCCCGCACTTCTGAAATGAATCCGGCGCCCGTGCTTGGAAGACACATTATATAGGCAGTCGTGTTCTTGCCACATATCGACAAGCCTTTCCTCCATCTCAGCTGTCCAACGCACCAGTACAACAGTTTGTTGTTGTTTCTTCATTCACTTCCGTGTCCTTGTAGATTGTCTCTCTCATTGGCTATTGTGGTCCCGCGCGGAAAGCAGTGACGTAATCATCCCGATTTGAAATCCTAGATATCAAACACGTTTGATATTATCGGGGCGGCCCGATGCATCCCCGAGCGGATCTGGATGTTAAGATTGGATCTGTAAACCGCTCACATTACCAGATAATCGGTGCCGAACATCAGTGCCGAACAAGATCACTCCGCCGATTGCCGAATCAGGGATAAATCGGCCCAATTATCCTCTAGTGTGAGTCCAGCCTAACTCACCTCTCTCCTGGATCCAATTAAGCCTCCCCCCACCCTCCCTCCAGTCCGCCACACTCTGATCTTAATGTTAAAGAATCTTTTCGTAGGCCTGTAGCTATCCAACTGTATGTAGCAGATTATTGACGTTTCAATAGCTACTGTTAACATTAACGTATTGCGTTTTCTCTCTCTCACACACACACACCTGGTACATTCAAAGCAGAGGCAAGTTCTCCCCAGCTCTTTCTCTTTGTCCATACGGTTATGATATGTCTTGGAAGACACGTTATATAGGCAGTCGTGTTTTTGCCACATATCGACAAGCCTTTCCTCCATCTCAGCTGTCCAACGCACCCGTAAAACAGCTTGTTGTTGTTATTTCGCCATTTCAAAAGTCCTCTCATTCACTTCCATTTCCTTGTAGATTGTCTCTCTCATTGGCTATTGTGGTCCCGCTTGGAGTGACGTAATCATCCAGATTTTAAATCCTAAATTGGGCAATAATTTACTGCATCAAACAGAGATTTACATTCATAAATAACATCTTGACGATGAGTTTAGTTAGCCATGACTGGCTGGAATTGCTGGTTAGAATACTGCATGTTGCTCAGACTGAAGTTGAGGCCATCCATTAGGGACTTAGGGACTCCAGCCACATACGAGATTTACGTAGTCTTGTTTGTCTTGACCTTATGAAATAATTGTATTTGCATTTGATATTACTTGCTGTACTACATTCTAAATAATTAAAAGGTAAATTTACATTGTTGTCTCTGTTGAGGTCATTGATCAGTTGGAAGGAATCCAGGCCTGAAAGACACCAGTAGCTTTTCAGCTCCAGGCCTGACACTGTGCCAGTATTATTTCCAAGGGCCTGTGACACAGAGATAACGCCACAAGTAACTTGACACAGCATTACAGAGCATTATTTTTCTGTTTTATTATATAGCTTAGTATATAAACTCTGGCCATGTTTCTAGTTCCAATGTTGATTTTTGTGACCGACAGCCTGCCCTATTACAATTGCAATGTTTGGCCCCATTTATAACTGTAAGATCATCATTTACACACTGCTCGCTGTACTTATAAAGTATATTTATAGCACATATTTAGTAAGAAGCTTAGCTGTTAATGTGAATGCAGGCAACTTAATTAGTGAATCCATTTATTTTCCAGATGATTCTGGACAGGATTATCTGGCCAAGGGAAGAGGACATTGATGAGGAAGTCCTCACCCTGGCAGACCTATGCAGAGCCCTAAGTTTCCTCCGGAAATTTCTAGAAACTGGTATGATTATTTTCCCTGTGTTTTATGCACTAATAACCTTACCTTGATATGAGTCTTTACAGGAACATAACATTTTCGCAACAAATTATTTCCAACTTCATGTCTCATTACTCAATAGGGGTGTTTTTTGGAGTATGTCTCTTATGTCTCCATGCACATGTTCCATGTTGATGTGCTCTGGACAAACAAGGGTGGCTAAACACGTTTTTGGTTGGGGTCTTCTTTAGGTTCTACAGGGGTCCTGAAAAACCTGAACTGGCTGGGATGTCCTTCCCCCACACCTGGAGGTGGAGGTTGTGGACTGTACACAATGTGAGCCAATGGGGTTTGAGCATGAGTAGTGGGGTTCCGTTGTATGAAGTACGTAAACTTTCACTTTTCATTTCACCTTAGCAGTCCACCAAAATCTGTTTCTGAACAAATTTAAGGCGAGAAATAAGCTATCCAGTTGCTGAATCTTCACTCATATTAGATGTACAAGGCCTAATTTAAAAGTTTGTTCCGACTTTCGTAAGGCTACGGCACTACTGCACTGCCGGTTGCCACTGCTTTCTGGGCCGTGCTTCAAGCTAGTGGGGGACACCGAAGCGAAGCAGCAAAGCCCCAAACGACTACACATGTAAGTAGTAGTCCAAATATTACAATAACGCTGATAATGTTTTCATATTTGTATTCAGAATAAACGCTTTGTTGTTGAAAATGCTAGCCTATTAGCTTACTACTATAATTTCCCATAGAGGTTAGCAAGTTAGCTAACATAAGCTTGCGATTTACAATGGGGTTATGGTGCATTCCCTTGTGCTCGTTTTTGTTATGAAAACATGTTGAAACAACTCGTTTTTGTTATGAAAACATGTTGAAACAACTGTGTAGTTTACATTTGTAACATAATTTGGTTGATTTGTGCTCAACATTACGAGATAGAAGTCTTTACTAGCGTGTGGTACTAGCCTACTAACGTTAACGTAACTAGTTCACTGATATGCGCCATTTCTCTTCACTAATGGCGCTGTAGTAGTTGTTGATCTGGTCTTTAGATGCTTGTGAAATTCAGAGACTTGCCATACAAACATGAGTTTGCTGCGGGCGTCCATGTTTTCCTGAGCAGATGCACTGGAACACATTTAGATTGGAAGTCGGGAATACCGACATGGAATTATCGACTTCCAAGTACAATGGAATGCACCATTAGTAGTAGGAGCCTGACGAATGAAGTACGTCACTTCCGTTATAACAGGATAAAGTCACGAAAAAGACGCTGTGGCGGACTGGGGAGGGAGGGGGGTAGGCTGACCTACCGGGAGGGAGGAGGCGCGCGCCGGGGAAGACGGCGCTCTACACTGCCGTCAGCGCCGGGGAAGACGGCGCCAACTGCCGTCAACACCGGGCCGGGTTTATTGCGGGTTTGCGAATAAAACGGCCCTGCTGGCCAGTTAACTCTGACTCCTGCCTTGTCTCTGTCTGTCACGAACCCTGGTACGGTGGCAAGTTGCCACAGACGCGTACTGCCCTTTTTGTTGAAGAAAATACGGAAAAGGTATGGTAATGTTAATGTGAGAGAATGTCTTGTATTAGCCTGATATTGCTGTGTATGCCAAAAAGCTCCATTCTATACAAGTGTATGCACTTGATGCCTCACACATGAAGGTCTAGTATTCTGCTGTTACATTCCTTTCCTTTAACAGATGCACCAGTCGATTATTATCGATGGATACCCACCTCCAGTGCAACGCTGCACTACATTTATATTTATTTATTTATGTATTAATTTGACTCATTTATTTATTTATTTTTTATTTTGGTGGTTTCGGGCTTCCATAATATTCTGATGCACAGCCTACAGAAAGTTGGGAAAGTAGGCTTCCTGATTTAACCTTTGAACGATTGTTCGCAGCTTTCCCCTGGTGCTCCTAAATTCTTTATGTAGACCGGCTAAAACAGTAAGCAGCCAAGCCTAGGGCTACTTTTCAGAGTTGTTTTGCATTTCTATAAATATTACATTACAATTATTACAAACATTATTACTGTCATGGCCACCCCAGGGTCCAGAGGTCCCACAAGCCGAGACCGTTATCCAGATATATATAATTATGTCTAGGAGAGATTGCTACCTGTGTTTGACAGACCCCGGAGTAGCTATGCACCTTTAAACACCCGGCTTACCTGGGAATACAACAGGGGAATAAACACTTTATTTTCTACCAGTACGTAGGTGACGTTTGGTCCCGCGTCTCTCCACCTGGACACAGCTTGACACAGCTTGACAGGCGCGTCCTTGGCACGGCCAGCCCCTGCGTCTCGGTAGAACCTTGTCGGTTCAGTAGTTCAGAGTTTTTATGTGGTATAAATTGGAGATCCTCAGAGAAGCCGCCGTTGGTTGAAAGCTTGCTGTCTTGCTTTGGGAAGGTTTGGTGGAAGTCGGGAAGTCAGTGTTGCTCTCACTTGTCTGTCTGTGCATGTAATGGTGATGCCAGAGAGAGAGTCAAACATCCGCCATCTTCTTTTAACCTTTGCCCTGACCTTGTGACCTCACTGCTTCCGGGTCACAGACTTCCATAAACCGCAATAAAACATTTTCCCCCATGCATCCCAGGCAAGCCTTTATTTATGATGACCTCATTAATTACAAAATGGGAACCCAAACAAAACATACAGAAAAGCATAATTACTATGGCCTGGGGATAAAAAACACTGCTATCCTCCAAGGGAAATGGCATGTCCGTAACATTACTAAGACCTCTTTGTATGTATATTGGACCTGTAATTATGCACATTTCTGAATCATACTAATTATGCAGTTCAATCTGCAAAGATCTACAGTCCCCCAGAATTATTCACAACCTGAGCAAAGATAAGCCAAAAAGGCTGTAAAAAGTAAACAAAAGCCTGAGCCTGACAAAATAATCAGAAAGAAAGCAATCCTACACCAGAACTAAAAAAAATAATAATTTGAATCACACATAGTCCACTATTAGTCCCCCCACAAGTCCAACCAACGCACCAACAACATTTCATCACAAAGTAACAAGCCTATGCCTTTCCCGTTTATTTCAATTAAAAAGCCATGGGAGAACAAAATGCACTGTGTTTTACCAAAGTCAAGGCGTACTGAAGTTATATAAGTGTGGGCTTATCTTAGATCAGTTTATTATTATTACAACAAACGTTAAATGCATGGGAGAAAATTAATTTTGTACTCATTGATGTATGATAGACTCCACTAGCAGCTACTGCGGTCAGCTGAGCAGTCTTTTGTCAAACCATGGTCTAGCCAGCCACACTTTAAATTCTGGTGTGCATCTACTGGAGTAATTATGGTGGAAGTGCAGCTTTGGCCCAGAGACATCTCAATGAAAAACAAGCCAGACTCCAGCTGAAACTATTTATAAGTCCATTGGAATTGTCAAATAATTATTGAAAAGACTAGTTTTATAATAGGGCAAAGATGGAAAAGTTTACAAATGAGCAATTTTTCGAAATGAGCTTATGGGTGACTTTCTGTTGATATTTCTCAAAAATTGTATACTCTGTGGGTACTGCTCTCCATGAGGTATAGCAGTCCTGCACAGGAAAATGTGTAAAGAGGATGTTTAGCATGTTTTAACTGAAAAGGAAGCCATTAATAGTAATGTTACAATAACCTCTGTCTGACCTTGTGGGCTGATGTGAGAGAAATGTAAGAAAAATTTAAGCACAGGGCTGGGCAATGTAGTGTATGCAGGAGACATCAGCCTCCCCCCCTCTTCGGACCATGCAAAATACACAGCAACACCCAAAGACTAACACATTCCTCACCCAGGGTCTTCCTATGAGGTCAAGACCCCTGCTGTGCTCCCAGGAACCCAAGGAACCCCCTTTACAGCAAAAGGTGGATTTCCCCCATAAAGCTGCCAAAAAGTAACACTTTGCAGGTTCGACTAGCCCGCTCTGGTGCCATTAGGAGATGGGACTGATGAAAAGGGCCAGGGAAATGTACCTAATCTGCCTTCCAAGGGAGACACAGAATGAGTGAACAAAGAAACGCTGGAATGTATTGCAAAAATGTGCTTTCTGTATAGATTTGAACTTCACATCCTGTGGCAGATGATGTGCCCTACTCCCCAATGTAGTATCTTGGTTATTCAAGGCACACAGAATGTGTTATCAGGACTTTTGGTTTACTCGCCAGTATTTTGTGGTAAGACAGTGATGTTTGGTGTCATACAAACCCATTTGTTGTTGAAGCCTCCAAACGCGTGTCGAGAACGTATCGAGGCTTGTATTGTTTTAACATCATTACATCATCGATGATGTTTGAAGCCTCATCCACGGAGTGCTTCAGGAATGGATTCGGGGTTGGTGGACAGTTTTGAATTACGGTATCAAGCGTAACATCACTAGCAGATATCTGCAATAATATCTGAATCATGCGATCACAATGTTAAAATAAACCAAAACCACTTTTATCTCATTTTCCAACAAGTTCAAGAAGTTTATTTGTCACATACACACACGGGGTGTGCAGTGAAATGTAAAAAGTGGCAATGCTCAACAGAAATGTGCAAAGGACAAAATAACAGGTTCACACTATTTACAATAAAAAACCAACACAATATTTACAATATTACAGTAAGAGCTCTATATAAAAAACAACACAATATTTACAGTAAGAGCACTTTGGAAATAAAAATATAGTAAAAAAGGGAAATCGTAGGTTGCCTAGGTTGACGCGCTCAAGCGCTTTTCCTGACGAAAACAGCGGAGGTGGATTTGTGTTTGATTGAAGTGATGTTTATTGGCTTTCAGAATGAAGATTGATTGATTGTACCTTGATTCCTTGATGAATTGTCCAACCGTGCAACATGGAGGTGCGAGTGAAGGTATAAATCCATCCAATTTCTTGTTCTTATTTTCTGTAGCCTACATAACGCTTGCCGCGGTCAAAACCGTATGGCTGCATACCTTGATACCAGAGAGTGAGCAATCCAAAGTTAAATTGGGCCCAGCAGATCAGGTGCTGCAGTCACCTGTCTGCAGTGGGAGGGTCCACGCACACACTTCCATGTTGCTAGGTGGAGACAATGACTATCCAAAATCACAATAAACAATAAGATGTTACTAAATTTATCACCATAAATGCAAAAGCTAAACTAAATATTGTATATCCTTATTATTTCATATCATCTCATATCACCATAAATAAGAGTACCACAATCTGGCTCCAACATTCCGGCCCCTAATTGTTCTGTGGGCAAACAGTACAATTACTAACAAAAATCATAGGAGCCAGCCAAGATCACAAATAACTCATTAGTTCAATTCAATATGACATATGTACATTATTCAAGTCAACATTTTCTTTTTTTTTTTTTTTTTTTTTTGGTTTGAACCACCAAAGTTCATTCGTATATCAGTCCATATAGTCCTTCAAAAAAGGGAATCAAAAATCTTGTTTCAAAAAAAATACGAAAAAATAGTTCACGCAGTCCATGATGTGTGCAATGTGTGCAAATGTAAGTCAGTATATGTGAGAGAGAGAAAAGGGGGAGGGAGAAAAAGGAGAAAGGAAGAGAGAGAGGGGGGTCTCCTCATTCTGTGGCTTCAAGGAGTAAGGCAAGCTTTGTGATGGGCCTGATCAAGGTGCCGGTCTTGGTCTGCACCTTTACTTGCCTCACAAATCCTCTTTTGTCTGGCAGGGTTTGTGTGATTCGGCCCATGACCCATGAGTTTCTAGGAGCGGAGTCGTCTATTATTAGGACAATATCACCGGCAACCAAGTTTCTCCTTTTCTTTGTCCACTTTTGTCTTTCTTGCAGCTCTGGCAAGTACTCTCTTGTCCATCTTTTCCAAAAGAGGTCGGCCATATACTGCACTTGGCGCCATCTTCTTTTGGCGTAACAGTCCTCTAGACTGAATACTCCTGGTGGCAGGGAAGGCTTTCCTTTGAGGAGAAGGAGGTGATTTGGGGTGAGAGGCTCCAGATCCAGAGGGTCATTGGAAGCTTTAGAGATGGGCCTATCGTTGATAATGGCTTCAACCTCACATAGCAGTGTGGCCAATCCCTCCTTGTCCAGAGTCTGTTCCTGAACTAAAGCTCCAAGAATGCATCGGACTGTTCTTATTTGCCTCTCCCATATTCCACCATGGTGCGATCCAGCGGGTGGGTTGAACTTCCATGATATGCCTTTCTCAAGCAAGGTGGAATGAATCTTGAGATTGCCCAGATCTTGAATAGACTCTCGCAATTCTCGTTCTGCTCTTACGAGATTGGTTCCGTTATCGGATCTCATAATCTTGACTGTGCCTCGTCTGGCTATAAATCTCCTTATTGCATTAATGCACAAGTCTGTATTCAGTGTATGAGCAACCTCTAAGTGCACTGCTCTGATGTTCATGCATGTGAAGATTACACCATACCGCTTCAAAGTTGTTCTCCCCCTCTTTATTTCAAACGGGCCAAAAAAGTCTACACCCACATTTGTGAAAGGTGGTTCGTCTGGTAGCAATCTGTCCTGTGGTAAATCTGACATGAATTGTGTACCTCTGACACCACTCAGTCTTCTACAGTGGACACATTTTGCAATCACTGCCCTCACTGCAGAGTTGGCCTTTGGTATCCAATACTTCTGTCTCAGGCGTGAGAGTGTATGGTTTCGACCACTGTGTCCAATGGTTTCATGAACATGCCTGATGATTAGTGTTGTCACATGATTGTTTCTTGGCAGAATGGCTGGGTGCTTAGCATCAGGTGGCATTGCAGACCTGACCAACCTTCCACCAACTCTTATTAGTTCATCATGAAGAACTGGGGTAAGTTTATGGATGTGACTGCTCTTCTTCGCAGGCATTCCTTTCCTCAGACACTCCAGTTCAGTTTTATACTCTGTTGACTGACAAAATTGGATAATGGCATTTTCGGCCTCCTGCAAGTCATCCGCAGATAGCAGAACTTTGCCATTTCCTTTTCCCTTTTTAAGCGCACCTTTCATTTCCTTTTTTTTCCTTGCAGGCCTCTTTTAATGTTGCTTTAATCTTCAACATCCACGCTACAGCCTTTCGGAGACGATGCCACTCTGAATAGTAGGTGATGAATTTCATAACTGTATTCACAGATTCATCCACAGGGGTAACACTTACAGTGAAGACCTTCACTTCAGGATCATCCTGGGTCAATGTGAATTCTGGAGATTGAGGCCACTCTGTTTCTGCATGCCGCAGGAATTCAGGCCCTTGGATCCACACAGAATTCAAGAAACGTGCTGCTGATAAGCCTCTTGATGCACAATCAGCAGGATTCAGAGTGCCGCTGACATACCGCCACTGTGTAACATCAGATGCCGCACGGATGTTGGTCACTCTGTTGGCAACAAAGGTGTGAAATCTAGAGGTCTCATTGCTCACATACTTAAGCACAGATGTGCTTTCAGTCCAATAGACTGATGGCTTTAAAGGGAGTTCAAGTTCTGCCCGCAGAATTCTATCCATTCTTACAGCCATTGTAGATGCTGTGAGCTCAAGCCTGGGGATAGTAATGGGTTTCAATGGCACCACCCTTGCTTTGCCCATAACAAATGCGCAGTGAACTTTGTACTTGTCATCCAGCAGCCTTAGGTAGGAGACTGTGCCATAACCGCTTTCACTCGCATCCGAGAAGTGATGGAGCTGAGCTGAAATGACGCTTCCAAAATCCTCAGGAGTGAAGCATCTCCTAACTTTGACATACTCCAGTTGGGACAGGCCAGTCAACCAAGTCAACCATCTCCTGTGCAGGTGTTCAGGTATCTGATCATCCCAAGCGAGCTTTAAACCACACAGCTCTTGCAAGATCTGCTTTGCGGAGAGGATGACAGGTGTCAACATACCCAAAGGATCATAGATGGAGCTCACCATAGATAAAATTCCTCGTCTGGTAAGCGGTTTGTCTTGAAGCTGGATTTTGAAGACAAATGAATCTGACTGGATACACCATTGTACCCCAAGAGCTCTTTCAATGGGCAAGATGTCCTGGTCCAGATCTAGATCCTTCACCTCCTGTGCTCGGATCTGTTCTGGGATAGAGAGAAGCAACAACCTGCTGTTGCTAATCCACTTATTCAGCTTAAAACCACCTGTGACACACAGACTGATGAGGTCTTTAGCGAGTCGTATGGCTTCTTGCTCAGAGCTTACGGATTTCAGACAATCATCCACATAAAAGTTTCTGAGCACAGTCTGTATGACCTCTGGGTCAAAGTTGCTGATGTTGTCTCTGGCACACTGCTGTAAAGCGAAAGTTGCACAGCTCGGAGATGATGTAGCTCCGAAGATGTGTACGACCATCTTGTACTCCTCCAGGTCTGTGCCTAGTTCTCCATCAGGCCACCACAAGAATCTTAAAAGATCTGAGTCCTCGTCCGGTACTTGGACTTGATGAAACATGGCCTCCACATCTGTACTGAAAGCGACAGCCTTTTGCCGAAACCTTGTGAGGACGCCAGTGAGGTTATTGGTGAGATCTGGGCCTTGTAGAAGCTGGGAATTGAGCGACACACCTTGGTAAGTAGCTCCACAATCAAACACTACCCTTAGCTTATGCTTTTTAGGGTGGTACACCCCATGGTGGGGAATATACCATCTCTTTCCCACCTTTGTTTCCTTTTGTTTGTCCCCAGGTGTTATTCGTATAGCAAAACCTTTTCTCAGATTGTCAGCCATGAATGTTGTGTATTCCTCATGGAACTTTGTGTTCTTTAACAGCTTTCTTTTCAGGCTTACGGCTCTTTGCTCAGCAAGGCAGCGATTGCTGGGGAACTCAGCTTTGTCATTCCTCAAAGGCAACCCAATGCTGTAGTGCCCTTCATGCAGCTTTACTGAGTTAGAGACCTTCTCCATGAACGCACGGTCTTCTTGGGACATCTCTAGGCGCTCCTCATGCTGACGCTCTGGGAAATCGTATTTCATCTGTTGTTGCAGCAACTCCTCAATCTTTACCAGAGAGATCCTGTTTGCTGTAATGACCTTCCCAGTGCCCCTTCTGAGTGGCCCATTGACTGTCCATCCAAGAGTGTTTTTTACAGCATAAGGACCATTTCCCTGGCTGTTAATAATCATCCATGGCTCCAAAGCCTTCGGAACGTTGTTCCCAATCAACAGTCCAATTTCTGCCTTTATTTGTGGGATTTTCACTTCATGGAGATATGGCCATTGCTTAACATCTTCCTGATTGGGGATATTTTCAGCCTTCACAGGAATAACAGAGTGGGAGTAAACCTCATGGAGTTCCAGATACTCATTGCTTTCAAGACCACTGATTTCCATGCCGGTCACCATAAACGTCTTAACAACCTGTTCTTTGTTCATGGTTCTTAACAGAATGCTTGTTCTACTTCCTGCAGTCTGCAATTGTCTGAGCAGGGACTCTGTGCAGAATGTTGCAGAGCTTCCTGGGTCCATAAAAGCATATGTAAGAATCACTTTATCACTTTTCTTCATTTTGACTTTTACCGGAACTATGGCGAGTTTGCATTCTGAGTCACCGGCCCCAGTATTACTCCATACATCAGTTTGGTTTGTGTAGACCTGAGCATTTGTCACAGCCATCTCTTTGGAGCTTTCATCTTTATGTGTATTAACTTCTTTTTTGTTGATATGCGGGATGTTTGAGAGAACACACTTGACAGGTAAGTCTCCTTTGGCAACCTTTACTCAAGTGACCCACTTCAAAACACCCAAAACACACTCCCTTTTTTCTCAAGAACTCCAGCTTTTGCTCATGATTTTTCTTTTTCAGTTGTGTACATAAACTGAGATTATGATCTCCCTTGCAATGCAAGCACTCCTTGACTGATTTATTTTGCGTCTTATCTGCACATTCAGTTACAGGGATGTTGCTGGCCACTGGTGCCACACTGGTAGCAAAGCCACTGAATCCGCTTTTGGGCCATCTGTCTTTAGAGGGAATAGGCTTGCTTGATTGTGATGAGCCAGCCTTTCTTGCCTGTGTGGGATTCAGACTTCCAAACAATGGATGTGATAGGATTCTAGATTGATAGTTGACAAATTCCACCAAATCTGCAAATTTTGCCCTTGTGCCACTACGATCCTGTAGTTCGCAAGCTTTAATTCTCCATCTTTCTTGTATCTTGTAGGGTAGCTTACTGAGAATGGCTTTCATGTTAGTAGGATGATTCAATTCCTCCAAATACTGCGCGGAGTTCATAGCATTAAGACATCCATAGAGAAACACAGAATAAGCCTGTAAGGCCTCTGCATCCTCTGCTTTAATCACCGGCCAGCTGAGGACTTTGTCCAAGTATGAGGTGGCAATTTTGTGTTCATCACCAAAGTGCCTCTTTAAAAACTCCTTTGCCGCAGCATAGCCTCTATCTGGATGCACATATTGGCAACTGTGCACCAGTTCTCTTGGTTGTCCTGATGTGAATTGCTCTAAAAAGTACAGCCTATCCCGGCTGTTCTCAGTTTTCCTTTCAATGCCATGTTCGAAAGCTCTTATGAAGAACTGATAGTCCAGAGGATCCCCTTTAAAGACAGGAATAGTGACTGGTGGCAAAGTAAAATGGCCTTGTTGCTTAATGAGAGTTTCTGTTATTCTGTTTTGATTCTCCATTATGTTCACCAGATTGTCAAGTTCATGCCTTTTATCTGTTTCATGGGTAATTATAGGTACTTTGCTTTGTGAGCGTGTTGACATGCCTACATCTCCATGTGCCTCTGAACCACATGACATGCGATCGTGGCGTGTTCCTGAGAAAGCAAAGAGATCAGAAGGTCTGATGGTTGAGGTATTCTGATATGGCATAGCCTGCGGTCTGTGATCTTTAGTGACACCTACAGGAGGTTTGCTTGTATGTACGACATACTTTGTGTCCAAAGGGGCATAATGAATCTGATGAGTTGGTATTGTCTTTTTGCGCACAGATGCATCTGCTGTTACTGTTTCCACAGGTTCCGCTTGAATAGTCCTTGCCGTGGCATGAGGAAGAGCCTCCACCTTGGTACTGTCCAGAACAGCTGCACCTTGTGTGTACACCTGGGTCATTTCAATGTCCTCAAATTCATCCTGTTGATCACTCTTTCCCTATCGAAATGACTGTTGAGCCAATCCAGTTTCCAAGTATTCATTCATTTGATCCGTTTTTTTCAGGCGCAATCTGCGACATTTCAAATTCCCTCAAAATGCTTAACTTTGCTGTATTTGCAGCCATTTGAGTTTCCAATTCAAGGCTTTCTTTCTCAGCTCTGAGTTCAGCTTCTTTTCTCTCGAGCAGTTGCTTCCTTTTAAGCCTCTCAGCCTTAGCTGCCAGTTCGGCTTGTTCATTTGCCAGTTGAATTTTAAGAGATGCTATAGATGATTTGGATGACTTTGATGAGTGCCGTGATTTCACATTGGAAATACTGTCCTTAGGAGCAATATCATCAACAGTAATTGCAGTACCCATTGTAGCATCATTATTAGTCACCTTTTCATTTTGATCAACCCATTGTGATACACTGTTTCTGAACTCATCCATAGGTATGATTTTAGCAACATACCACTCACTTTGATCATTTTTAACCTCATCTACTGACAATAAAGTTTTAACGGAATCATTTAATTCATTCAGTTCTTTGTATGCTTTGTTGAACTCATTTTCCATTTTTGATTTAACCATTTCAATATTACATGCATCCTTCATTAAATCAGTGATTTCATTTTTCTTTCTGGTCAAGACGCCCATTCTGGCACTTCTAGATCCTTTCAGCTGTTTCAGCCTCTCAGCGAGGGCAACATCAATATCAACCTCCAAACTTTGCACTTCCTGCATTTTTATCGTTTTATCGATTTCCAACAAAGAACTCCAATATTCACTCGTTTCACATGTCTTTCATTTTAAATCAAATCATCATCATCAACTGAGACTTCGTAGTAATTTCTGGCCATCAGAATTGTAAATAAATTCATCGTTTCATTCATTCGTTGTCTGACAACGGGGAACACACACTTTATCAATGCAATGACGTCAATGCTTCACAGACGCGCACCCAATGAGCGGCGCGAATTCAACTCATTCAAACTCTAATAGTAATGTCGACAGCTTGATAAACAGTCTTCAAAGCAAACAATAGTAGAGTAATTTCCAGTGATCAATTCCAATAACGTTCCTTAAACACATGAGCAGGCATTGCGAGCCAGGTTTTGACAATTGTTCTTGCCATCAGCCTAGGTTGACGCGCTCAAGAGCTTTTCCTGACGAAAACAGCGGAGGTGGATTTGTGTTTGATTGAAGTGATGTTTATTGGCTTTCAGAATGAAGATTGATTGATTGTACCTTGATTCCTTGATGAATTGTCCAACCATGCAACATGGAGGTGCGAGTGAAGGTATAAATCCATCCAATTTCTTGTTCTTATTTTCTGTAGCCTACGTAACGCTTGCCGCGGTCAAAACCGTATGGCTGCATACCTTGATACCAGAGAGTGAGCAATCCAAAGCTAAATTGGGCCCAGCAGATCACCTGTCTGCAGTGGGAGGGTCCACGCACACACTTCCATGTTGCTAGGTGGAGACAATGACTATCCAAAATCACAATAAACAATAAGATGTTACTAAATTTATCACCATAAATGCAAAAGCTAAACTAAATATTGTATATCCTTATTATTTCATATCATCTCATATCACCATAAATAAGAGTACCACAATCTGGCTCCAACAGTATATATGTAATATAATATAAATTATGTGTAGTCGTTACCTAAGTGTGTGAGTGTGTGTGTGTGCATAAGAGGGGCAGTGTGTGGGTCTTGGTGGGGGCCCTGATGAGGTCGGAGTTCACAGTCCTGATGGCCTGAGGAAAGAAACTCCATCTCAGTCTCTCTGTTTTGGCAGCGTGACTACGGAGGCGCTTGCCTGACCACTGTCTGGTGTCTGGGGGGGTGTATGGGTGACGGACGAATCTCCTACAGTGTATTTCTGTCAACTCATATGAGTGAACTGCATTGAGCAAAAAATTCAACTATCAGGACCTGCTCTTAAGCAACAGCAGAGCAGACAATCTGCTTCCTGTTTACACCGGCACACGCATGCCCAGTGTAGGTGAATGGTTACGTGATATGCGTTTTCAGGCGTATTAGCATGGACGGAGATAATTTCTAAAACGCTTGTGTGGACGGAGATCCTTTTAGTTTCAAAACTCCGTTTTAAAACGAAAACGTATTAGTGTGGATGTAGCCTGAATCCAGTTTCATTTTTAGAAGAGGTTGTACAAAGTATGCCACATTTTGTAACTTTTATTACATTTTTTTATTACAATTTTTATGTTACACCCTGCTTAAATGTCCTTTGTTTGGGCATTCAAAATGTCTTTAATGAAAATTTGTATTTTCTTATTTATTGTTCTATTTATTTAGTTGTACTATTGAGATGCCTTTATTTTGAAAAATATATTTTTTGTTGTTATTTATTTAATTTTGTAAAATATTACGTTATTTTGAAAACAGTACTGTACACATTTTTTTGTTTTTTGTATTTTTTATGCTAGTTTAAGTTTGTATGTTTGAGTTGAGAAATACACATTTCAAAATTATCAGTAATCTGTGCATTTTCCTTGATAACCAAGCAAGTAGACTTGCTAGACCATTTGTTTATTATATCGCAATCGCAAATTGCAATATTGTCCACAATAATCGCAATGACTTTTTCACCAAATCGTGCAGCACTACCAGCAACCCGCCTCCTTAGTTCTTATATCATGCCATAACCCGGCCACCATTTTCTATATTATACAACTATATAAACATATGTTTAAAATATAAAAAGTGCTATTGCATATCAAAAAAAAGTTAAACAAAAAATCTAATCCTATTGGAGTTGGCACCTTGCCGTGGTGGATTAGCTTGTGTGGCTCGGTGACCCTGTGAGCTATTCCGACAGGAGACTGATCTTAGTTTCCTTATAGGTTCAACCAAGTTGGCTTGGTCACAGGTTAGAGACCAGACAAATATCAGCTCCCTTGCTCAGATTTGAAGGCCATTGCAAAAATAAAACATTGTCGTATGAACCTGAAGCGCTTACCCAAACTAAAAAGTTCTCATGCAACCTGTGACTAGAGGTTACCGGCGACGCAGAACTTTATCCAGCGATATCTCTGTCAGTTGTACTGCTAATGAAAAGAGAAATGCACCGATGGAAAGCTGAAGATGTTGACGTTCTATAGATGTCATCAGATGTTGTCATTCTAGCACAAAGGCAAGGGGGTGAAATTTGACCCTGAAGTGACCGTGCTCCTTTTATTTGGTTTTTGTGTTTTTCTCAGGTTAAAAGCTTTTAAAAAGCACCCTTAAAAACATAAAGAGGGAAAAAAACATGTCTGTGGTCTGACATCTGATCTAATCAGCTTGAACACAACTTGGCAATCATCAAGAGTCATAAAATCAGTTTTCTGCAACATTCAGGCTTTTATCGCAAAATGCACAATTGTTATGAATATTTCAACCTAGCTGCCCCACTACAATAGCCGTTGCGTCAGACAGCTCCTCTAATTCTATATGCGCCATCAACTAGCCTCCTGTCAGCTAGTTGATGCGCTGACTCCTCCCAGTCGGCGTGTGTATGTTATGTGCTCGTCCTATAGCTGTCACTGCTTGACAGCTCATCTAAACCTATATGTGCCATCAACTAGCCTCCTATCAGCTAGTTGATGTGCTGACTCCTCCCAGTCGGTGTGTCTATGTTATGTGTTCGTCCTATAGCTGTCTCATTTAATTCATGTGCCAGCAACTAGCCCTCATCCGGCAAGATGCGCCGACCCTTCCGGCTGGTGTGTAGCCGCAAGCAATTCAGCATAGCATCCCCTCATCACCAAACTCTAAATTTAACTGTTTTGGGTGAGTTTCCTGCTCCTCAGATTCACGGATTTTGCCTCTAACCCATTTGATTTCAACTGGAGCCACCGCCAATGTTTTCAGATTTCCATTACCACCAACAAAGCTTGCTTCCATGTACAACTAGTCTCTCCTGACTTGAAATGAAGCTTAGCGTAAGTTAAATCAGGAAGACTACCTGGCTCGTATCTATTCATCATTTATCTATCCATTGCTACTACAGACGTTCTCTCTGGCCTCACTCATTATTCAATCAGCCCTTTAAGCAAGGGCACTCCCAGTCCTCCCTCAGAGGAACCAATGGCAAGCCGCCACACCCCTACATATACAGATACCTGCCGCATCCGCACCTCTGTCATTTCAGCTTGCATCGCTGCTGCACCCCACCGCCACCAGTGCCAGGCTCCAGTTGGTCGTCAGTGAGGCTACCCTGCCATGAAGAACAGCCTACAAGGGGGGAGTTTCCTGCTCCTATCGATTTCAACTGGAGCTACCGCCAATATTTTCAGATTTCCATTATCACCAACAAAGCTTGCTTTCATGTACAACTAGTCTCTCCTGACTTGAACTGTACATATTTAGGGTAATCATCTCACTCTGTTCATTCTGTTAATACTGCCATTATTGTTTATACTGTACATATATAGAGTATTCACACTGTTCATACTGTCAATATTGTTCATACTGTATATATTTTAGCATATTCATATCTATCCCTTACTGTACTTTACTGCTATCTGCTATTTATTATCTGGTTAGATGCCAAACTGCATTTTGTTGTCTCAGTACGTGTACTCTGTGCAATGACAATAAATTTGAATCTAATCTAATCTAATCTAATCTTTGGCGATATGGTAAGTGTAGCATGTGCTCCGTTATGAACTATGAGACAATTTGATCATTTCTGAAAATTGATAATTATTTTTGTTATTTTTATTAATCACTCGCTGATTAATTAACACCTGCAGGGCACCACAGGTTTACACTGGAATAGTCTCTTTATAATAATATCAGTCTAATAATCAGAAGAGGTAAGCCCTCGATTTCAGGGATTCGCTTAACCATCATGTCCAGGATATACACCGATCAGCCATAACATTAAAACCACCTGCCTAATATTGTGTAGGTCCCCCTCGTGCCGCCAAAACAGCTCTGACCCATCGAGGCATGGACTCCACAAGACCTCTGAAGGTGTCCTGTGGTATCTGGCACCAAGACGTTAGCAGCAGAGCCTTTAAGTCCTGTAAATTGCGAGGTGGGGCCTCCATGGATCAGACTTGTTTTTCCAGCACATCTCACAGATGCTTGATCGGATTGAGATCTGGGGAATTTGGAGGCCACCTTGACAACACCTTGAACTCTTTGTCATGTTCCTCAAACCATTCCTGAACAATTTTTGCAGTGTGGCAGGGCGCATTATCCTGCTGAAAGAGGCCACTGCCATCAGGGAATACCGTTGCCATGAAGGGGTTTACTTGACAAAGTGGTGGTACATGTCAAAGTAACATCTACATGAATGCCAGGACCCCAGGTTTCCCAGCAGAGCATCACACTGCCGCCGCCGGCTTGCCTTCTTCCCATAGTGCATCCTGGTGCCATCTCTCCCCCAGGTAAACGACGCACAAGCACCCGGCCGTCCACATGTCCACGATTCATCAGACCAGGCCACCTTTCTTCCATTGCTCCATGGTCCAGTTCTGACGCTCACGTGCCCATTGTAGACGCTTTGGCAGTGGACAGGGGTCAGCATGGGCACTCTGACCAGTCTGCGGCTACGCAGCAAGCTGCGATGCACTGTGTGTTCTGACACCTTTCTATCATAGCCAGCATTAACTTTTTCAGTAATTTGTGCTACAGTAGCTCTTCTGTGGGATCGGACCAGACGGACTAGCCTTTGCTCCCCATGTGCATCAATGAGACTTTGGCGCCCATGACCCTGTCGCCAGTTCACTGGTTGTCCTTCCTAGGACCACTTTTGGTAGGTACTAACCACTGCATACCGGGAACACCCCACAAGACCTGACGTTTTGGAGATGCTCTGACCCAGTCATCTAGCCATCACAATTTGGCCCTTGTCAAAGTCGCTGAGATCCTTACGCTTGCCCATTTTTCCTGCTTCCAACACATCAACTTCAAGAACTCAAATCAAATCAAATCACATTTATTTGTATAGCCCTTAATCACCGTTACAGTCTCTAAGGGCTTCACAGTGCCCAACATGTGAAAATAATAAATGATTAGTACACGACATCCCCCAGCCTTAGACCCTCACAGAGGACAAGGAAAAACTCCCACAAAACCTTATTGGGAAAATTGGGAGAAACCTTGGGAGGGGCTAC
Organism: Hoplostethus atlanticus; assembly: GCA_034670405.1. Lineage (NCBI taxonomy): Eukaryota > Metazoa > Chordata > Actinopteri > Trachichthyiformes > Trachichthyidae > Hoplostethus > Hoplostethus atlanticus. Next base: position 680,303 of record JAXDDX010000172.1, read on the forward strand.
TCAGAGAGGGATCCCCCTACCAGGACGGTTGGGCGTGCAATAGATGCCGAGTTTGGGCAAGCAGTGTATACACAATATATGAAAGTTTATTTTGGTGGGACATCCAGATCTGATGGGGCGGCATCACAGCAACGGCAACTCAGTCAGCGTCATCATAGGACTAGGGGACCATGCAGGCGCCAACACTGCCCAGATAGGAGAACGCAACGCCCGCTCAGTCAGCATCGTCCTAGGGGGGGGGACCACGCAGACGCCAACTCTGCTGGGCTGCAGCCTGGAACAGATAGGAGACACACCCACACACACCCATACACACACTCTCACTCACACAGACAAACATGACCAGCGTCAGTGGACAGGAGCAGGTTGACCAGGAGAATAGGGCATGTAGACAGGATGCTAGTATCCATCGGCAGGACCCTGAGCTAGGACTGACTGTTCACTTGCTTCCCAATATATCCCACCCCTTGTGCCATTATAACGAGATAATCAATATTATTCACTTCACCTGTCAGTGGTTTTAATGTTGTGGCTGATCGGTGTATATCAATAAGACACGATAATCAGTTCTTTATACATATAAATATTTATTAACTGATTAAACACACAAAGAATAATAATAGATGAATATATGTACAACAAAGTTAAATGAAATAAGGGCAGGTAATGTTGGCACAGACCGAGAAACCTGAGCTGTAATGAATCTAACTGCGGTGACATGGCAGTGGCAATGGAAGGCTTGGCAGACAGCTGACAGTTTACGTTAGACTCTGGGACAGAATAGAAAGGACAGATGATAGAAGCGACAGGGGATGTTCTAACCTCACTTTCACAAGTTAAACACTAACTTTGCATCACCTATGCATCACCAAGAAAGTTGGTTACCGTCTGGTTCGTGGTACGGCACCAGGCTATGGAGGACCAGAACTGACTTAAATATAAATGAATTAATGTATAAATAAATAAATAAAATCAACTAATCAGTCTATATATATATATATATATAGAAATAAATAAAATAATGCATTAATGCACACAGTAATAAATAAGTAAATATAAATGTATATTTATGTATTTTTTGTCCTATTTATTTATTCTTATTAATTTATTTCTGTTTATATTTATATCCCTATTTAATTATTTGTGTATTTATTCCCCTGAGAATTTAATTCTGTATTTATAAATGTCTGTTTTTATCTATTTCCTTATAAATGCATTTCCGTATATATTCTTTTCCCTATTTATTTATTTCTGTATTTCCCTGTCCCTATGATAATGAGGGGGCGGTCCGTCAGAGCTGGTCATGGTTTTCCCTTACTTCCATTGGTTGATTGGTCTCAGAGTGTGTAGATAGCCTAGCACGGTGCCTGCGACTGTGGCTGCGGCTAGTGCTTCGCTCTGGCAAAACATAGCGGAGAGCAGGCAAGACCAGCAGCGGCGACCAACCTGTTCCCGGAGGATGCAGAACTGGAAGAACTTGCTTTGCACCACCACTGCACTGTTTTTGAGCTGGAAGAGAAGGGCTCGCTTCACCGCGTTTTTTTTCATGCACAATTGATATTTGATCTTGTGATTTTTGTTGAGGTGGTGGAAAAGGTTGGTCGTTGCAACATCTCTTAGGCACAGTTTGCACACCACGGTGATTTGCTCTCTGTCTGATCACTTAAATCTGAAGTATTTCCAAATAGTGGAGGTGATATGACCCCTTTCAGACCTCTTTCAGACATTTTCGTTTACTAAAGCCTGCCACTGAGAATGCTGGTAGGCACAGGGAACGATAGGGAATGAAAAATAAAAATAACGTTTAAACACAGTAAAAAGCTGAATATCTCAATAGAAATTTTCAAATTCAGTAAAATTCTATTTATCATATCGGAGAACATGATACATCACCCAGCCCTAGGTTTTACAAGTGGCTTGAGTCGCAGTGAGTGCTCTTCCTGTCACCACCTGAGTTAATGTTTTCAGTTCAGTTTCTTGTTTTTTTTCTTGCGTGCAAAGAATTTTAAAATTTAAATTTTTTTAAATTCTTTGGGGTCACGGAGTCTGGGTGTGACCCAGTATCTGTGCGACCACCGGAAGGAAAATGGAGTAGACAGGAAAAGGAAGCAAGCACATGGTAGATGTGACTGTAAGGGCCTTTTTGGCCTAGGGGTGCCACTGAGAGAGTCAATCAGTTTTATTTTGTAAATGCCTGATCTCAGTGTAAAGATGCGTCATTCCCCCAAGTTTCGTCAAAATCGGACCCGCAGTTATTGCACACGATATTTGGGGCCTCTCTTCCCTCTATGTGGCACAATGTGGGGCCAATCAGTTTTATGTTGAACATTTCTGATCAGCATTCCCTGATGATCATTATAATTTGTATTAAAACTAACAATATGCAACACCTTAGTGTAATTAATGTGTTGAAATGTGGCCTGCCATGAGTCGTGAGGTTATGTGAAAATGCAGCAAATTTGTTTTAAATTGGAAAAAAAACATGCAACAATTCTATCCCCCCTTTCAGAACATGGTTACGCCCTTGTGCAACACACACGTGATACATAATGAGTTAGACATTTTATTGACATAAGCGGTGGTACACTGACAGGTTTGCAGTGAGGAGTCATCTACAACAGGTTTACAGCAATAAATTTCATCGAATGCCATGATAGTTCCCTCCCGACATTCTATATTTCTTAAGTTTTTGATATACTTCTATTTGTGAAAGTGCTAGAGACACTGGAGCTTTTCTTAAAATATGACATATTGCTTTGTAAACGTACATTGACTTAAAACAAAAGACAGCTGAGGTTAAAAGGAGAAAATGAACAATAGGTTCATGCAGGTACTCAAGTGTATATGGCAACAACATAATAAGGAAACCATGACACAAACAGGTGGAGGCTCATACATCAGCTTAGCAAGATCATGTTAAATTCTATTATAGATCACAAATATGTGACAGGTTGGTGATCTTGAGGGAGTAAACTAAATTTCAGTTACAGGGTAATTTTCTGTTAATTAAGCATGTTTGCAAAGTACACCATTCCACTGGACTACACTGTGTACATGAACTCGACTATGGTTCTTAGGGCGTATGCACGCACTAATGTAATTTTTAACAGTACTAGGAGATGCTTTTAACAGCAGGGTATGAAAACGCAAAGTTGGCATTTAATTGATGACATATCTGAATGAATATATGGTCCTGTGGTTTTGGTTTGGCTGATATGCCACAGGTGTAGTTTGGTTCAACAACTGCATATGGAATATCAATAAACTATCAGTATAAAATGAAATGTAATGGAATCAAAGGAAGGTGAAAACATTTATAATGCCTTACAGAATCTAAAACTTGCTACTCACATCTGGCATATGAATACAACATGACAATTAGAAAAAAAAGGATATATGCAGAGGTAGATGCAGGATAAAAGGGAATGGCAATGTAGTTATACAAAGCTAAACAACTATGTGGCTGCAACAGATTGGGCAATTACAAAATAATTAGATGTGAATGGTCAGCTGCAAGTAATTCTCAAAAAGGAGTGGCACTGACAAGCAGACACATAGCTACCATGATTTGTGGTTTGCGTGCTGGTTCCAAAACCAATGAGAGAATGTCAGTACTTTTAAAATCATGGAAACCTGATAATTGTTGTTTTTCAGAAACAATGAAGCTGATACTTCTGGCTGAGTCTGATGCCTCTTGATGGACTGTCATTTGTGGAATAGATGAGGAAGATCAGTGTAAAGTACTACTGAGACAAAACCAGTATAAAAACATGAATCAAAACAATAGTAAATATGATGAACAATTTTGAGCTTTTCACAGTACGAAAAAAGCAATGGCTTTCTGGAAACAGATTTTCCACACAGGACAGTTTCACAATCAATCACTTACAACATTAAGACATCTAAGTTTAGGATGGAATGGTAGATATATATTTTCACAAGGAGGTAAAATTGAAGTGAGTTGAACAAGGAAACTAAATAATACAGGTAACTGCCAGAATAAAGGAAATAAGCTCTAGCATGTCTAACTGTTGTTATTCCAGCATCATCTTCCTAGGAGAAATTTGGTGTTTAGCTGAAGCTGGTAGAAAACATCTGATATACCACAGTGACTGTTCAACTGGGTTAAGATCTTCTGAGACAGCCATGGTTTATAGTTGTATAAATTAATAGTTTACATCATTATGATGCTTATCAATGCAGTGACCCCTCACACTGTGGTATTGTCATCCAACAGAAAACTACTCGTCAGTTTTAGTACAATACACAACAGATTGATGGTGATCACTCAAAATGGCTTTGTATATACTGACATTTTCCTTGCCCTCTAAGGGTTTCAGTGAACCTAATTTGTGTGGGGAAAATGCACCCAATATTCCAATATGGTTTGCAATCCTTCATTTACTGTGGTGATTCCTTCGTTTTGGCAGTTAGCTGTACATGACAGGAAATGCTAAACACTGCTGTTTGTTGTCAGGGTGTAGGGTATATGGGGCGGAAGAGCTGGTCAGTTCTTCAGGACAGAGTCATACACTTGGTAGACATACTGAGAAACCTCTGGAGCCCGGCACTTCAAAGACAACTATGGATGGAGAGAGAATATAGAGGGTTAAAAAGGAAAACACCTCCTTCATTCACAGCTCCGCACGCTTTTATTCAGCAGATGCGGTGAGTACAGAACCTAATCCTACCATTGCAAATCATAATCTAATAGGCCATAATTATTCTAATATGCCGATTATCTATAGACTCTTTAAGCGGACTCTTTTAGCAGAGATGAAAGTGGGTAAGGAAAAAAAATCTGTAAATTGAGAAGGTCGTCGATCAACTGAAAAAATTACTTATATTATGCAATTCCCCAACAGACATTTATGTAGGTATGTCTTAGAAGTGCAGAAGCTTGATTGGTTGAATAAAATTTCTGGCTACTTTGTGACTAACATGACTAATGGTGCCAAAAGTTCAGGTAACTTCAAAATTATATGTGCATATTTGAACTGAAATGTTTCACAGCTGTAAACAAAATAGGCACTGAAATATATTCTGTATTTCTATAATGTAACCAACTTCATTTGAGTGTTTTTTATTTTTTATGTTTTAAAAACAGGCACCATCAGGGTTTTGTTTCCTTCAACACGGGCCTACTTGCAGCAGCTGTCTGAACACATGTACTTGGACTCTGATTGGCAAAAAAGGCTGTGGAAAGCATGCAGTTTGCATACAGTTCGTCCCACGACTTCACATTGCAGTCATTAGTCGGGCGATAGTTCAAAGCAGGCACTAGATTTAACTACTTAAATTAAGAGAATTAAAAAAAAAAAAAACAACAACTCCGGATTAATCTCATTAATGGCCTTTTTTTGGGAACGAAATTTGCAGATCCGTGGAACTCTTTCATCTCTGCGTTAGACACAGTTCTTTTCCAATTAATGTTTTTTCCAGACTTTGATTGCTGTTCAATATGATGTACAGACACTACTGTGTGCTGTAAGTGGTTGGACAGTATGTCTCCTAGGCTCTATATAGGCTATAGGACTGCTGAAAATGATTAATCACAATAATGCTTATTAAAATATGTCAAATGACAGTGTGTGTACAACTGGTAGTTATATGATTATAGGGGGCCAAACAATGTTTTTTTTACAATTCCCAAACTTTAAGATGTGCAAATTCTCAGATTCAGTTTGTATACTTTTCTCTGTAGAAAATGTATAAACAACTATAAAGTAGTGCAGTATTTTTGTTTCAACACAAATACCAGTCATGAATTTGCATATTGTGCTTTATTTCAAACCTGAACAATGATTTTAGTCAAAACACAAACTTTTAGAATAAATAAAATAAATGAAAGCAATGGCATTCAAGGTAAAATTATAATCTATAATCTAATAATAATAATCTAATAAAATAGCAATCTCAAATGTATAATCTCAAATGTACGTATGAATACGTAAGGAGAGATGTTTCGATCACTCTGTATTTCTTTCATGGCCATAACAGGGGAGTTAACTAGTCAACTATCACCTGCCTCAGTGATAGTTTCCTGCAACGTCACACACATCACTAGCACAACATCACCACTGTCAGCGTTGTGTTTAAAGAGACAAATGCCTATTAGCCAGATCAAATAGTCATTCGCACAATAAAAAAGTATTTTTTTCAAAATAATAGGTATTGTATGGTTTTCAAAATTATAGTACTGCAGTACTTTTTCAGTACCGGTTTACTGTGCAACGCTACCAAAAACCACAGCTGAAGACAAGATATTATAACCTGACAGTACATTGATGAGATACCCTACCGTGTAATTGGGGTTGCCAGGCTGAATCCGGAGCTCAGCCAAGATCCAGATGCCGTTGGTGAGCTTGAGGGACTGGTAGAGCATATCCTGGCCTTCCACGTTTCTTTTGGCAATTGTGTAGATGTTGTTGTTCTGCAGCTTCCCCGATACAGTGTCTGCAAGGCCAGAGTCAAGGTCTCGTTATTTCAAATCATAAAAACACTTTTTGCCAGGGGGTGTTACTATCCAACAACTGACCAATACACATGACATAAGGATCAACTCTCCAATAATGATCTAAATGCAATGGAGGTTGCATGAAAACCACAGTAGTCACATTGCGTGCACAATTGAGGATAAAATTAGCGCTCAAGTTCCATTAACTACAATGGATATCTACATTAGCGCCATAATACAACCATCAAAGCCATGTCGCTCCTTCATATTTAAAAAAATCTTCTGTGGTTTCTTTTTTTGTGTTTTTGGAAGGCCAACTTTGAACAGCCAGAGTAATCGCTATTTGGGTACTAATAATCTAATGTATGCAGGGAGCTAGTACAAATTCAGTACTATTGGGAAAAGGTATGATAAGGGTGTTGAAATGACTGAAGTGACTAACTCTACATTACTGGGCAGCCTTAAGGTATGAGAAAACCAGAGAGTAAGCCAGTCCTTCTGTGGTTGTGTGCTACGACATTAGTCCAGGGCACCGCTAAGACTGGGCCACCATGGGTTGCCAGCCATTCTGTTGTCAGGGTGACAGTGGCAGGATTATGAGTAGCTTCTGAAAGGAAATTGTCGAGGGTCTCCTTCAGGTAGAGAGAGGTTGTATCCCAAGATATGCGTGTGGATGGAGAAAGAGGTAAGTGTCAGGAAAGAGGATTTCAGATGAGTTGGGGCTGGCCAAAACTCCTGCAAGGTTAGGGATGTTTTTCTTAGGATTGGGGTTCCAAAACCAATTTGGTGGACAGGAGGAATTTTTTCTTAAAATTCTGAAAATTCTCAAGAATGTTTGCACAAAGGTTGTCAAGATTTTTGCACAAAACCTCAAACTACCACCCAGTCCTATCTAAACCCTAAACTACAAACCTCACAGCAGCCACTGGCCACCATCATGGGCGCTTGCGGCTATATTTATTTTTATTCTTTCTTGTTATTCTTACCAAAACTGCCTTCCCATGCATGAAAATGCATGTTTGTGCATCGTTCCATGTATACAGTGATTTCTATGTGTGTGTGTGTCTTCTACATTATGCTGCTTAAAGGTGGTAATCCTACTGAACTAGATAACTACCGTCCAATTTCAAAACTATGTTGTCTAGCCAAGATTCTCGAATCGTTAGTTAATTCGCAGTTACGGGCTTTCTTGGAGGCATTCAATATTCTTCAGCCACAACAAACAGGGTTTAGACCGGGACATAGTACGGTAACAGCCACAAAACTCGTGGTGAACGGCATAGTCAGCAGTCTTGATAGTCGCCAGCACTGTGCTGCACTTTTTATCGACCTGTCAAAGGCATTTGATACGGTGGATCACAGCATTTTATTAAATAAACTATCCTCAATAGGTCTAGATGAGCTATCTGTCAATTGGTTCTCAAATTATCTTACCGGGAGGACACAGGCTTCTCACCCATCACTGTGTTCTGTATAGCAAAGTTGGATGGCCGTCCCTTGCCACTCGAAGAGAACAACATTCTCTTTTATTTATTTTTAAAGCACTGACTGGTAAGCTGCCACTATACCTGTCATCACTTTTGAATTTTAGAGACATAGAACACCATACTAGACTGCAATCACATATAAGGCTGAACGTACCGCGGTGTAACACCAATGCAGGAAAGTCTGCCTTTAGCTTTTATGCACCTGAGAAGTGGAACAGGCTGCAGGACTCCCTAAAGCTGGACCAACTTGTCTCTCTGGAAAGGTTCAAGGTTCTGGTAGAAGGTGTGCTCCATGTCGACTGTACATGTTTCTCATAGTACGTTTTTCATAGTCTTGTCTTTTATTCTTGGATCTTGTTTTGTGATTTTATCTTGTGTTGTTTTGTTGTAACATAGTTACAACAATTTTGTATGTGTTACATTGTAATCAGGGCGGCATTGTAAAAGAGAGCTCGCTCTCAATTGTCTTCCCTGAATAAATAAAGGTTTCAATTCAATGTCTGGAACACTGCTTTTTTTACATTTATGTATTTTGTATTTATTAAGATTTATTTTCAAATTAATTTGGTATTTACTATTTATTCAGTTATTATTGTTATTATAATTTATTCATTCTAATTATGGACAATTATGGATAATAATCTGTTCTGCATAGACAGGCATTTTAGTCCATGACTTTGAACAAACTGACGCCAGAAGTGTATTCATAAAACAGTGATACCTTGTGGCTAACAATGGAAAAGAGTAATATAGTCCTTAGCTCAACAAATACTCTATGTGCAATAAGTCACAAGCAATACGAAGTTTGCATATAGACTGATGACTTTTCCATGAAGATCTACCTGCATTTAGGTGGCACTCCTTTATCTGGTACTGTAACTCATTCTCATTGGGGATGTCTTTCCAGGTAGCCAGGAATACCTGTCGCTCTGTGGTAAAAAAAAAGTGTTGAGGAAGCAGCAAGCACCAAGACCCTGATTAAACATAGAGAAACTTCACATATTCTTTATTGGCTGATAGAGCTGGCAACAAAACTGAGTAACAAAATAGACATTTGGTCTGACCTAAATGCAACTCCCCCCACTCAAAAAAAACAATTGCTGCCAGTGCTGTTTCACATGTGGTTGTGATTTTCAAAGCAACAATATGAGGCACATATTTACATGCAAAGCTATTGGCTACATTCTAGACACATTGACACCAACAACTTGACAAAACAAAATACTGGCCCAGAACACACTGCCCAAAATGAAGGAACCACTCGGTGTCAAACTTTCAGGTTTCCCTGGACACCGTGTTACAAGGAAACTGGGTCCATCCACCTATTTTGCTAACGATAACGTATAATAAAAACCTGTCTCTACTTATTTACCATGAATTAGGCACTCTGCCAATGTAATGCCAGTAGCAAGACAATTTGTGTAATTTTTTATGGTAACTTGACCTATGACAAACAATTCTTTCAACTGAGGAATATTTTTATAACTAAGTAATTTTTTATCCTTAACAGAACGCTTTCTGCCTGCTCTACTCAGACCGATTGTGGGCGTTGCGAGAGGCTCTGTTTGCATCTATGGTCTCGTGCATTCCAAGTCATATTTTGACCCTGCCCTAGTGAGTGAGGAAGTTATTTGCCAATAATATGATGATGTGAAAATAAAGAGGTGCCATACCCATTTTGCCATCCTCAACAAAAAATATGTTAAGAGGGATGAGCCCACTGAAGTAGAAGACGTCTATGTTGTTCTTCACAGCCACCTGCATATGTGGGGAAAAAAGATGTGGATATTAGATAACTTGGCTATTCCATGCAAGGTTCCAGTATTGTGATTGACTGGTACTGCTGTCATCACCCTGCTGCCAAGATATGTGAAAATACTCCTGTCCAATTTACCTAAACTGCATTTTAAAAATTAGACATGGGCACTAAATTGTCAAAAGTGTCAAACAATAACTTTTTGGCTCACATGGCTGCTAAACTAAAAAAAAAGTGCCAGGAATATTTTTTATCACCCAAAATAATTAATAGAAAGTTGATCTGCCTTTAGGGAATAATATATTCAATCGATTCTCCAGATTGCTATTTCTATTTATTCAGTTGTTATTATTTATTCATTCTAATTATGGACCATTATGGATAATAATCTGTTCTGCATAGACAAAGGCACTTTTAGTCCATGACTTTGAACAAACTGACACCAGAAGTGTATTCATAACAAAAAATTCATTGACAAAAATCAGCAAATTCTGGCTAATATAAATACTCCATAAAAGGCAACATACCTGCCCTTATGTCATAGGAATGATGTAGTGTGTACAAACTTCTAAACTGAGTCTAAGGTGATCGCCTCTGTTAGGTGAGTGCTTCTGTACCTGTAGATTATTGAGTGGGTCCATCTTCATGACTGGTCCAATGGTGTTGAGAGGCAGGGAGACCTCAATACTCTGGCTAGGCATCAGTGGAGTGTGAATGGGCAAAGGACTGGTGGGGATCATCCCAAAACTATATGCACAAAGAACATGAAATTGGTTGGTTTTCAATACCTATTTCGCTACAGTTGTGAGGAAACGTTTGTGAACCCTTTTAAATTAGCTGCATTGTTGTACAAATAGCTTTTAAATATAGTCTGATCCTCAAAGCCATAAAAATAGATAAACACGCACATGATTTAACAAAGACAATTAAAAGTAAAATTGTAAAAGTAACATTTTTTTGTATGTTGTTAAATCACTTTGTTTATCTATTATGACTTAGATGATGATCAGACCATATTTTAGGAGCCATTTATGCAGGAATGCAGGTAATTCTTGCAACTGTACTGAACTGTGAATTTTGTAAACCAGATACCTCTATTTCTAATGGCTAATATTTTATCAAATTGATATTAGAATGTATAGTATAGGCCTACACCCAGAACACGATAGGTCTTAGTCAATGAGCAACCACAACTAATTTGAAAACAGAAATCAGTAAATTCTGATATTTTTTTTAAATTTAAATTTTTATAGTTATATTTATAAGTTATATATAATCAGTATATAATCAGTCCAGACTTCTGGAGTAATTTGCCAAACACTGGTGTGTCTGCCTGCCCTGTCAGTCATCTCACTGACCTGTTCTTGTTGAACTGGATGGCGAAGTCGGTCATGTGTTGCAGGGCCTTGTTGGTGAAGGTCATATCCATGTACATGTGGCCCTGGCGGCGAGAGAAAGTTCCAGAGATCTCCAGTCCCTTGGCTTTCACTGCAGGCAGCCAAACCTAAGAAAAATACAGTGAAATTCATTCTATGAACAGTATAAAAAGACAATATTTAAAAAAAAAATATTTTCAAACCAAATGTAAGCATACTGTCATTAGACAACCCAAATGCTCAAGACATAGCTAATGCTTTAGACAAAGCAATTTTGGAAGACTGAACTGGAAGCTATAAAAAAATAAGAGTAGTGAAATCATTCATAACTAACATATTGGACCATATTAAACCACCTTTCATCTTACGATTTGCAAAATTAGTTAAATTAATCTGGAATCATCCCATTATGTTTCAGAGACCATGGTAAACATGGTAAGCTGCAGATAAAAAATTTGGCAGGTTCGTACAAACAAAAGGAACCATTTGCAAAGAAAATTAAGCTCTGCATTGGCTTTGAACAATACAGTGTGAATACTCGCTGGCTGAACTCAAATTATTCACACACTAGCCCTTACTCCACTATCTGCAATTGATCTAAAATATCATGTGACTAGTAGAAAAAAGCATCACCATTTCCTTTTCCTGTTCATTGCTTTTGATTCCATCTTCGTGCTAACATCTCTTGGTCAAATGAGCTGAACTGAGCTTGTTATATGAAATCTTCATGTTTATGATTGATAAAACAAAAATCCTGATATTCCCTCAATGCAATGTAATGCACCCATTACATTGACCCAGCATTAACTTTTTACCCAACATTTCACATGACTTTTGGCATTACTCTTGACATAAAAGCTCCTACGTGTAGAATATTTAGCTCAATATATAATTCCCCACTTAATTTTGAGGGCACCGTATAATAGATGTGGAAAAATGAGATGACCACTGAGGGAATTCTATTTTGTGTTGCTTTCTATGTGTATATTCTATGTTATTCTATGTGTCCCCTGGGTAAGATTTATGTTCAACATGAACCATAAAAATTAATGGACACAGTGAACGGACTTGTTAGTGATGTTCCCTTGTTTGTTTCGAATGGGGTATTCGTACACTTCCTCCTCTGCCCATAGAGTTAGTGCACTGGTCACCACTAATAGCTGTAACTATTGTAACAAACAAATTGGGGGGCGGGGGGTCCGAAATCCTTCCAGTCCACGGTTCCTTCCAACAATGAACTTCTTCACATCATTAGAAATACACTAGTGGTTACAGGCTTTGAAAATTGTTAACTACTTTAAATTGAGTATTAAACTCACCTTTGGTGTCCTTTTTATTACTATGAACCTAGCAATTAAATAATAGGTGATAGCTGGAAAGACATTTGCTTTGGCACCATCATGTGGTTCAACAATAGCACAAAAACAATAGGACTGCCTCACTCTGAATTGCTCTACTTGTTTGTATACAAATAAATACACAGACAAGTACAGATGCTGTACAATCAGTTCCACAGCACCTAGCGAGGTGTGCAGTTTGAGTTACTACAGTCCACATTAGGGAGGGAGTCTCTCTCTCTCTCTCTCTCTCTCTCGTTATGAAAACATGTTGAAACAACTTTGTAGTTTACATTTGTAACGTAATTCGGTTGATTTGTGCTCAACGTTACGAGATAGAAGTCTTTACTAGCGTGTGGTACTAGCCTACTAACGTTAACGTTACTAGTTCACTGATATGGGGCGTTTCTCTTCACTAGTGGCGCTGTAGTAGTAGTTGATGTAGGTCCTCCTTAGATGCTTGTAAAATTCTGAGACTTGCCATACAAACATGAGTTTGCTGCGGGCATCCGTGTTTTCCCGAGCAGATGCACTGGAACACATTTAGATTGGAAGTTGGGAATACCGACTCGGAATTATCGACTTCCGAGTACAATGGAATGCACCATAAGCAACGGCTTGCGGCGCTGCCGTGAGCTGCATTTTGAGACGAGGTAAATGGGAGTAGTTGTTCATCTGGGAGTGGGGATGCTCTAAGAGGGGTTGGATTATATTAAGAAGCGCCTGTTATGACGTATAAACGGGCTACTTTCCGAAACAGTCTGTTTTTGCCCCATTTGGACACCGTTTTTGGAAAAGGAAAAATACAGAAAAAGGGTTTGACTTCCAGATTTCACATTTTCTCGGCTATTTAGGTCAATGATAACATGTGGAACATGTATAAGCGCCAGGAATAAGCCGTTTTCCATAATATGTCCCCTTTAATGTTAATTTGTTTCATTGAGTTTATTATCAAGGTCATCCATACTCGCTGAAATGTTATCATAAATTATCTTCTCCCTATGTATTCCATACTCTCTGGCTTTACACAAAATATGGAGAAACCTGCATTCATACACCGCATTCATTTACTTATCCAATATGTTTAATATTTAATATTTTGCATATTTGTGTAATATATCAACATTACATATCAATAACTAAAGGAAAACAACTACAACAATCTAAAGGGAACTTCACTGTTGTACATATTATGTATAATAAATCACCAAAATTATGAAAAGAAAAAAAAAATTTGGCTGCCGGGCCAGTGAAAATATACAAGGGGCTAGTAAAACTCTGATCTACTAGCCAAGTGGGCCAGTGGGGAAAAAATGTTACCCTGTGACTACTAGTACAGTACTATTAAAGGATTCAAGGGGTTGCAAAAGTCATCAAATTTTACTGGTAGCAGCTTTAAATCCAGTGAACTCACGGTTTTTGGGGACACGTAGCCTCCAGTGGTGATGGCCATTCCTGTGGAAATCTCAAAAAGGTCATTGAGGCCACTGCTGAGAGCTGCAGGGGCCGGTGTAGGTGATGGGGCAAATGTATTAGGGACAGATGAGGGGATGAAGTTCTGTCCCACCTGAATCAGGCACATCAAAAACACAAAAACAAAACTGTCTGAACACGAATCACCACAATATACTTCACTGGCGAAATGATGATTCATCAACAGCCTACAGAGAAGATCAGACACAAATTCATAATTCAGGTTTCAAAGCTTTGGTGGGTGTACATTATACGATTATATTTAGATAGTATATTTTGGGGTTTCGGCCAATTAGATATTATCTAATTGGCTGAAACCCCAATCATATAGTCAATTTCAGTCTACGATTTGGCACTTTCAGTAATCCCCATTTTTAGGACTATATCTAGGGGCATGCAAGCATGTAGACTGCCAAACAGAAGGGCTTGACTTACTGCTGGACTTCCCCCAACACCTCCGCCCAGGTCTCCCCCCAGCTACAGGAGAAGAGAGGCCCCATAGACAGCATTCAAACACCACAGACAGGCCATCAACAGAAACAAAGAGAGAGACAGAGATGCTGTTAGCAACTGCAACCCATCAAGAGTAGCCCTCACTTCCTGGAAAAATACCATCTCCATATGGTATGTTAATCATGAAGATGTTCAAATCTGCAACAATTAAATGATTATCAGAAAAGTCAAGCTGAAAAGTGGAAACATGAACATTAACGTAGAAGAAAATACAAATATATTAGTGCTTAGAAATGTAGCTGTATGTTAGAAATGTTAGAAAAAGGCACAATATTTATGCAAGAAATGGGGTTATTAACATGTTAATGTGCTGAGTTAATTTATTTGGTCAAGGATTCCAATTGGTTTGCATTTCAACATACAATATACACTACATGGCCAAAAGTATGCACACACCTGCTTGTAGAATGTCTCATTCCAAAATCATGGGCATTAATATGGAATTGGTCCCCCCATTTGCTGCTTCAACACCTTCCACTCAGGGAAGGCCTTCCACTAGATGTTTTTGCTATGGGGGATTTGCTTCCATTCAGCCACAAGAGCAGTGAGGTTGGGCACTAATGTTGGGCGATTAGGCCTTGCTCGCAGTTGGCATTACAATTCATCTCAAAGGTGTGTAATGGGGTTGAGGTCAGGGCTCTGTGCAGGCCAGTCAAGTTCTTCCACTTACAGTTGACTGGGGCAGCTCTAGCAGAGCAGAAATTTGACAAACTGACTGAAAGGTGGCATTCTATGACAGTGCCACATTGAAAATCACTGAGCTCTGTGGCGTCTCTCACCCTATCTTTCCTGTCTCTCTCTACTAACAACTATCAGATGAAGGCAAAAAATGCCAAAATAAATAAATAAAAAAAGGAAAATCACTGAGCTCTTCAGTACGACCCATTCTGCTGCCAATGTTTGACTATGGAGATTGCATGGCTGTGTGCTTGATTTTATACACCTGTTAGCAATGGGAAATAGCTCAATCCACTAATTAGAAGGGATGTGCACATACTTTTGGCCATGTAGTGTACCTTTCAATGGTAGGTTGATAACAGTATCCATGGGGATATTTTCTAGAGTGTATGTATTTTCTGTGTCATGTTATGAAGAGTAATAGATGCAAACATTGCAGTAGCAAAGGAAAGGAATAAAGGCAAACTTTGGGTATTGGAATAATACAGAATAAATGCAGAATAGCGTTACTTCATATTAAAATAAAAATTAATTGAATGATAGAAAGCCTCTTTCTTCCACTCGAAGCTAAAAGGAACAGTGGTTTGTCTTCTTATAGACTCCTGTTGAAATGGAGAATCACCCAATCCTCTTAGCTCTTGCTGACAATGCAGCATCCCCACCATCATCAGCACCCACAGAGTATGTCCAGAGAGAACAGCACAGAAACCAGCTTTTACGTTTAAAAAAGTCCAGTGTAGCAGGCAAAGCATAGGCCAAGGGTGGGGCTATATCAATAACACAGCTCTAGCGGTGGGTATCCTTTTTTTTTTTTATACCAGTCCAGTTGAGATACTGTACTTCGAATTCCAATATTCAAAACTTGAAACCATTTATAAAGAAAATATATAAATATATTTAAAAAATCAATTTTGATAGATTTCTTGGTTAAATTAAACTACCTTTTATGTGGTAAAGTATATGTACATAAATAAAAAACACAACCTCCAAGATAACCAATACACCATCAAAGTTAAGACCTCCTCCTGCTGGCCTAGGATAGAGTCCCACCACAACTTTCTCTCCTTAGTTTCCAGCTTCCATAATGTCTGTTTTAATGAAGGAATACGCATCTCGATACATTGCCAACGATCCGATACATTAAAAGATACATCTGAAACAACTACCAATGCGATACCATTCACATCTATTGCGATGCAGTGCGATTCGACAAGATTTGATTCAACACAATGCGATTCAACGCAATACAATGCGATGCAAAAGAATATGATGCTATGCAATTCAATATGGTACAGAGAGTTTGATTTTATTTCTTTGGTTCTTCTTAAGCAAACAGCAAATCATAAATTAACTAAAAAAGTGCAATTTTTACTTCACATATTTGTTTCTCTAGTACTGTAACTCAGTAAGCATCTCATTTATGCCGTTTCGTTCTCTGTAACACTGTAAGGCTGGAAATCTTTACAAAAAACAAGGCGATGCCGTCGGTTATTGCCTTAGAACAAAAGAAAAAAGTTAGGTACTTTGCTCACCAGTCTTGCTAGCGGTACCACTGGGGCTAGCTCGAGCTGAATCTGAGGGGGACGGAGAGGCAGACGTCTCCTCAGGTACACCATGTTGCCGCTTCAGGTGAGTATTTGAGTTAGATGGGCTGCCTGTGTACTTTATAGCGGCAAAGCATATTTTGCAAATTGCATGCGTCTTGTCAAGTTGTACGTCTCTTTTGAAAAAGTGTCACCAAATATTTGATTTGTAGGAATTCAGTGGAACGTGTAGCTCTTCCTCCTCCATGTTAATCTCGAATGTGACACGTCCGGACACACGCCTCGGCCCCCGTAGTAATTTGACCACTGACAGCAGGTGGAGATGATAGAGCACACTTGAGAAACACTTTAGGGAAGAGGAATCAATCTAAATACAGACCCACACATTGGCCAAGTTTCCCTGGTTGCTCAGCTCTACATGAATGGACTTCCACTGACTTGTTGATTGTGTTCCTCGCAGTGTGAACACAGCCTCTGTGTGTGTGTGTGTGTTCTTACCAAGCTGTCCAGGCCTCCTCCCAGCAGGTCCACGGCACCCATCTGCATGGAGGAGATCTGAGGGACATTGACTGGAGGGCCCAGATCCAGGTTGAGCAGGTCGCCCAGTAGGTCGCCCTGGCTAGGGATGACATGTGGCTGGTCCATGGGGGCTGTTGGCCCACCACTCACTGGGCTCTCACCTGTATCAATGCTGCCATTGGAGAGAGAGTTGGACCGGATAGGCACAGGCCTTTGAAAAAAACATCCACTACCAACAGAATTGTATTAGAATTTATTCAAACTCCCTGCATTCAACATGACATATCAACTCGAGTGTCATTGGCTTGATTGGCCATTTTGATAGGATGCAGGTAGGTATCCTACTGCCATATGAGACAGGACCATCTTCAAATGCAGTAAAATGCAATTTACAAGTCAACAGGGGGAAGAAGGGAATAATTTAAAGATAAATGATAATATTGAATAATTGCCCAGCCCTACCTCACAGGTAGAAAGGAATATTCTGTTGACTGGTTTGTTAATGGCAACAGGGAGGCTCAATCTCAGAATATCAAAGGTTCATGTCAAAACAGAATAGAATAAGAGCTTAACCAGAGTAGAGTAGGGCCAAATGGCTGGGGTGCAGGTAAACATAGCCACTGTGATACAAGCTTGTGCAATTATCAATTAAACCAGTGGTTCTCAACCATGTGCCATCAAGGCCTGAGAGTCTGTAGGTTTTCAGTACAATCAAACACTACAGAAACTGATTTCACAGATTAACACACAGAGGAGAGGAGAAACTAATCAGTGAAATCAGCTGCTGTGAAAGTCTGCAGACTCTTGGGCATCCATAGCACATGATTGAAAACTGCTGAATTAAATGCTTAAACCAACCAATGTTTAAACCAAGACTAACAAAAGCATTGTGGACTTCTTTCTGGGACACTGGATCACCTTGTGTTTACATTGTTGTACAGACAGAACTATACTGGAACTGGGGATAGATGAATTATGGTATCAAATATGATTTGCCATTATCCAAATTCAGTTTTGTCTGGAAATTCAACTTCATTAAAAAAAAAAGTAACAACCCTAAAAGACCTGAAAAAAAGAGTCTTGAAATCAAGCTGATTCAATTTCTACACGTGAACACAGTACTGTAAGAATGGGATTCTGTCTCAGTGCATGTTCACTTCCATTTTGACATCTTTTATTTCACATCTTTCATGCTGAGTTGACAGATGAATGGCATGAAGAATTTTGCAAGGTGTGCATGTCTGACCTGCTGTGCTGGATGGGCAGGTGTTTCCGGTGTATGCCATGGCTACCCTCCACGAAGGCGTTGGGGGGTTTGTGGTAGACGGAGGCCAGTGAGCCGATGTGGCAGATGAGCTCGTCCAGCAGGGTGGGCTCAATCAGGTCCGTCTCCTCCGAGATGAGAGGCTTCTCTGACAACACCACCTCCTTGGCGGTCACTGGGTCGGTGGACAGCAGGCGCCAGTAGATATAGCCCCTGTCACGCAGATCAGGGTTGTCCGAGTCCTGCAGTAGGTAGAGGTCAACCAGCAGTTGGTTATAGGCTGGGCAGGAAATTCACTTTTGTTCATAGACCACAGTAGCAGGAACCAAATAATACTAAAAAAATAAATAAAATACACCAACCACTTTTTACCAGTCATCTAAGATCTTTAGAATAGGACTCCAAATGACGCTTGGTTACCTGTAGAGTAGACTTACTAGACAACTATTATTTAAGCATTTTAGATTAGATTCAAGATTAGATTCAACTTTATTGTCATTGCACAGAGTACTGAAACAATGCAGTTGCGCATCTAACTAGAAGTGCAAATAGCAGTAAAGTGCAGAGTATGTACATATGTATAATGGTAATATAAATATGAAATAAACAGTAAGGCAAGATATGAATATGCTAAGATATATACA
Organism: Hoplostethus atlanticus; assembly: GCA_034670405.1. Taxonomy (NCBI): domain Eukaryota; kingdom Metazoa; phylum Chordata; class Actinopteri; order Trachichthyiformes; family Trachichthyidae; genus Hoplostethus; species Hoplostethus atlanticus. Next base: position 699,351 of record JAXDDX010000172.1, read on the forward strand.
GTATGGACAATATTGAAAATATGAACAGTGTGAAATGAATACTCTGGATATATACAGTATAAACAATAATGGCAGTATTAACAGTATGAACAGTGTGAATGAATACTCTGGATATATACAGTATAAACAATAATGAATAATAAATATAGCCGCTAGCGGCGATTCGTGGGTTCAAACCCTTTTGTTACTGCAAACTGCATGCAGAGTGACAGAAGATAAATTCCACAAACAAATATATGCACTTAACTTTATGTTTAAGTAAGCAAGGCCACTAGGACAGAGGCTTCCATTCTCAAACAACAAAGCCCAGTTTAAACATAAAAGCCCCATAAAAATACTATACTCTAAGCCCATATGGAAAACAAATTGTGGCGCCCCCTATTGGCCATTTTTAAGATAATTTTACAAACTTAGTTCAACATAAATATCTACCAAGTTTTGTGATGATTGGACAAACTCATTGATTTATGGCACAATTTGCGCCAGGCCCATACCCTTGATCGACAACGCTGTCACCCCCTATTGGTCAATTTCAAAAACATTTTGGGGACATGTTTCAACAGTTTCAAGTTTGGTGACGTTTGGACAAAGTGTCATTGATTTAAGGCCAAATTTGCACCAGGCCCATGCAGGTATCAACAAGCTTGGTCCAATAATGATCCACAGAAAATTTGGTAGCAATCAGACCGACGGTTTAGGAGTAGATATCAAAAATGTGTTTTTCAAAAAATTCAAAATGGCGGAAAATCTAGTCAGGCGGGCTTCTTGAGGCTTTTTTGTAGAGCACACTGAGCTGGACTTGTGTGTCAAATTTCAAGTCAATCGGAGTCACGGTGTGAGGGGCGTGGCCTTTACAAAATCATGTTTTTGGGCCTGAATTACAGCGCCACCAATTGGCCGATTGGGCTCATGTTTCTTGGGAAGCATTTGCACATCATTTCCAGTTATTGGGCCAAGTTTCATGGTTTTACCTCATTCGAGCTCACGGCAATTTGCGACGCGGCATAAGACTACAAAGAATAATAAACCGAGGTGGAGAACAATAGTAATATAATAATATAATAATAATATGTAGTGCAAATAATATAGATAGTGCAGGTGTGGGGGGACTGGGAGGTGGTGGTGGCTTATGGTAATTTCCCTCTCTGTTTGGAAGTGTGTGTGTGTGTGTGTGTGTGTGGGTCACCTGAGTGGCCAGGCTGAGAACCTGCTGCACAAGTTCCTGCGTCTCAGATGGCTTCTTAAGGAAGAGCTTGACAATGGCAGTCAGCAGAGTGAGCTGGACCTGGAAATAAAAGTCCAGCCTCTAATGGGTAGTCGTAATACTAATATAACTAATAACTAATACTAATATTATCCCAACATATATTATCCCAGGCATGATGCATACATTAAAGAAATATTCATCAAGATTAAAAATTCTTTAGAAGGCAATAAAACTCGATAAATTCTTTGAAAGTCATCTATGGATTGTTATTTCCACATAAATAAACAATTTATAAATAATTTAAACTTTTATATGTCCCTGTTACTGTTTGAGACGCAGTGTGCATGATTCAACTGAACCTAAAAATAACCCCAATGGCGCTTTTCATTAAAACAGCAAAGATTTTATTCCATTGATCTCTATATATTCTATACATTAGCAGATAGGTTGACCAATGCCAAATTATCCTTATGGTTTTAGGTGTACCCACCTGGGTGCTCTCATCGTGGAAGCCCTCAAGGAAGCTCTCCAGCAACTCGTCTGCATTATCAATCCTCTCAGCGTACTCGCCAACAATCCAGATCATGGCGGCACGGGCATCAGGCTCATCCAGCGAATCCAGGTTCTCACATAGCGTGGCTATGATGCTCTCATATCTGAGAAAAACCAAGCCTCAAAATGAAACACTATAACCAGCTTACAGCTTCAATGTACATTGTATACTTAATACTAAAGGGATATAGAGGTCAATGTATAGAGTGATGGGGTAGTAAACTGGGTTTCTCATTCCAAACAGATTAGAAACTCTTGAATATGAAAAACAAAAATATTTTTGTATATTAGATTGGACTGAAAGGGTTAGGGGGTTATGCTCTTGATTAGTCCCCCACACAGGTATGCGTTATATAGACTTGGATGGGCTACATTCTTGCACTAGCACTAAAGTAGAACCATGGGCAAAACATATTTCGCCACAGATTCAAATTTCAGGTGATTTCATAAAATTTAATTTCAAGCTGTGGGTGTGTCCCAGAATTGTGTTGGGGTCTAGAGGGTTAAAACATTTTGTGTGTGTCAGATGTATGTTGTTTTGCATTGTTGCTTCCTTTAATTTTCACAACTAATTTAGTAGGTACATAGGCAAACATAGTGTCAGTATTTCCCATTGAAAATACAAACTCTGCTTCAATATTTTTGTTTCAGCATATGTGATGTCAAAATTGCTTCATGAATCCCAGCCTGGTGGCACAATATGTCCCAGGTGTGTGTGATTGTATGAAATCTAGCAATAAAAAGACCAGATTGCCACTATTATACATAAACTAGATTTTTATGAAGACCATCATTCAGTTTATCTATGATCAAAATTTCAGCTGCTCTCTTGTTCGCGAGCCGCTCAATCGGATCAGCGGTTCTCGTCCGGTGAACGAGAGAGACTACTTCCGCTTACCCGCCGGATCAAGGAGCCATATTGGATTATGAAAAAGGCCAATGTAATAATGTAGTGATCTATTACATTCTATATACATTGACAGCAGTTTTTGTAATGTTTAAGATGTTGTTTGATAAATTAACTGGTGATTGTTTAAATAAATTATTTTTTTTCTGGCGCTGCTATAACCGCTGCTGAATTGATTCAGTTGCGAGTCGAATCAACTCACTCACTTAACTGATTCGGTTCTTTTAAACGATTCGTTCGCGAATCGGCCATCACTACAAAGTACGCAGAAATTCTACTTAAGTTGAAGTATGGGTACTTGTTCAAAATCAAAAAGGTAAAAAACATTCTACTTTTAAATGTACTCAAGTATTAGTATTAGTACTTTTTTTATTATTGCAATGGGTAGACTTCTGAAATTAAAGAACAGAGGACACTTTTTTGCATTAAAATTACTTTAATGCACTTCACATCAGTGTCCAGTTCTAAAGTTGGCCAAACTACAAAAAAAAGTGAAAATGTGAAAATGAATCATTTTTTATACTTGGGTTCAATATCGCACATCCTAAAGTCCTTGTCAAAGAGTTGAAAAGCATTTTTAAATCAGCACTATGGTTACTGAAAAAGTCCACTGGAAGCTTGTTAGCATTTTTTAGCAATGCTAGTGGAAACGAACGGGTTCATCTAGCCAGTATTTACCAAACCAGATACTGGCTAGCTGAGCCCATTCGTCATGGGTGCTGACCATGTCGTCCTAATCACTCGTACCGTTAGTGTCCATCTTCTGTAGCTTCTCTGACTGTCATATTCTGATAGCAGGTGTCTATAATCAAAGATCCCCAAGGACCAATCAGCATGGGTATGGGCGGGTTACTTTTACACTGATAGGGATCTGATTGGCTGTTTTAAATAGTGTGGTCGCAGGCTTAATAGTTTGGCCAGTGAAAAAAATAATACTGATTATTTCTATATTTCTATATATAAGTTTCTAAAGTTCGTTGGACCAGCGAGATTTGTAACTTTGAAGTATTTTATACTTTGAAGGTCTGAATCAATGGAGTAAAAAGTATGTTTTTTCTCAAAAATGTAATTGAGTAGGAGTACAAGTACACAAACGTAATAATACTAGTACAAATCCCCCAAAATAGTACTTAAAGGTGAATTCCGGTATTTTTAAACCTTTTTTAAATTTTTTTATTTAATTTTTAAACCCAAAATAGGTACAAAAGGTTTTGGAATTTCTCCAGTAGATCGCCTCAGCCGGCAGTCGCGAAACGGGCTGCAATGGCTGCAACGTAATCCGCAGAAACAGAAGTCTCACTCAAGGAGAAGTCTCGCTCTGAAATCTGAAAGATGAGGTGAGTTGTGGCAGGAAGAGGTTAAACTAAAAAAAGTTTTCTGGTTAAACAAAGGTCTATCTCTGTAGGGATCCTTTCCGTAATGTTGTCAGACACTTCGAATAACAATCTGAGCCTGTCAGTGGCAAAAACAAGCACTTTTAGTGGACGTACTTTGCGCACTTGCCCCTGCGGATTACGTTGCAGGCTCGACTGAGGCGATCTACTGGAGCAATTCCAAAACTTTTTGTACCTATTTTGGGGTATAAATGACTAATATGTACAAATAGAGCCCAGGTTTAAAAATACCAGAATTCCCCTTTAAGTATAGTAATGAAGTACAATTACTCAAGGACTTTACACCCCTGCCTTGTGAGATCGAGTCCTGGGTGGCATTAAAGAAATGTGACAGTTATTTAACAGCCTATACTGGTTGTGGAATGTGAGATTGTTAAAACTGTTTAGACCAGTTTTACACCTGTATAAAGGGGCTTCATGTCATTTATACCAGAGATTTAATTCCCTCTGTGAAAACAATCTCAGATCTCTGATTGTTAAGTTGCCATACAAACCCAGGGAAAGGTGGAGGTCAGAAGTTTATGAACTGCAAGAGAGGCGAAAAAGCAAAGCCAGATTCTATGACTTTGTAGAAAAAAAATGTTTCTGGAAAAACAAGTCAAAATCTTAACTGACCCAGTAAAATTCAATATTCAAGACCAAACTATAGGTCATAGCACTAAGCTTAAAGCCCAAATCAGTAGGCAACAGGACTGTTACTACATCAAGTTTTACACCTGTAAAAGAGGCTTTGTGTCATTTATATCAGAGATTTACCTCCCCAAAGACAGCAAGGTGATGTACATGCCTATGACTTCCATTAGTATACAAACAGCTTAACTCTTAAATACTGTATATTCTATTTCTTAAATGTCACAAGACCTCAAACTACAAGCCAGCCCTCTCAAAACTCTGTACTACAAACCACATAGCGGCCGTTACCCCGATATTCTCTTGTAGTATTACCTGATACAATTTGGAATTCACTGTTCCCTCAGTGATTGCAAGCCGTCCAGGCCCTCAGGCAGCAAAGCAGCCCCAAATCATGATGCTCCCTCCACTATGCTTCACAATTAGGATGAGGTTTTGCTGTTGGTAAGCAGTGTTTTTTCTCCTCCAAAAATAGCGTGCCTAGAGATGCCTGCAAACCTTAGTGTTCTTTGTCACCTCCAATATGTGGGTTGCTCTTGCTGATATCTTTGCTCAAAGCCCATTCCTAGGAAGAGTAGCAATGGCACTGAATTTTCTTCATTTGTATACAATCTGTCTGACTAGACTGATGGAAGCCCAGGTCTTTGGAAATACTTTTGTAGCTTTTTCACGCATGAATGTCATCTCAATGACTGGATCACCTGACTTCAATTACCCCCTTTCATAGAAGTCAGGTTCATATAGTTTTTCCAGCTTAGGCTATTAATATTTGAAGAATATGTTCAATAAAAACATGTAAAAGTAAATTGTTTGTGTGTTATTTCTTAAATCACATTGCATTTATCTATTGTTATGACTTAGATGGAGATCAAACCATGTTTTAGGAGTATTTATGCAGGAATGCAGGTAATTCAAAAGGGTTCATCAACTCTTTCTCGCAAGTGTATATCCGACTGACATGGGACTCCGTATACGTATGGAACTGTACAGCTCTATAAAGTCTTGGTGGAAGCAATCATATCCGCTTTAACCCAGCACATTTGTACAATCATCACTTAAATGCCCTTCATATGTCAAAATACATATCTACTAAAGCATTTAAAAAAATATATATATTGAATAAATGGTGCCATCAATTCCAAAAAATGTATATCTTGTAAAGTAGTTGATATAGTGGTTGTCATGAAAGTTGGTACACAGTTGGTTTGCTTTAACTGATCAACAGTTGGAACGTGCAGCCACTGGGTCTGATGGTGGCCTAGTGTTTAGAGATGCAGACTCATGTCTAGCAAGACCCTGGTTCGAAATTGCCCAAAGAAAATCTGTGACTGTAGTGATGAGTATAAAACTGATATTGTCACTGATTATTTATATTACATTACAGTCATTTAGCAGACGCTTTTATCCAAAGCGACTTACAAAGGTGATAGTTGACACTATGCGAGGATTGAACCCACAACCCTGAGTCTCATGCTCTAGCTCAGTCCGACCCGGCAATAAAGCAACAACACCAATACCTGTTTTGAAAATATTTGACAAAACACAACCTGGGCTCAGGACTAATTTCCTGGTGGATGAATTTTCTGTTTCATGGCAAACAAATACTGAAATGTATCATTCTCCCCGAACAATAGCTACCTACCTAATTCCGAGCATGCAACTTTGCATGCAGCTGCTTTAATACTGTATTTTCTAGTTATTGTTTTCCAACGTTTTCACAATTTCCTGTGAGATGGTACAAGATAAAGATATGCCATTTGGCAAAATTATTATTATAGAGAATATAGCCGCAAGCGGCAATTTCTGGGTTCAAACCCTTTTGTTACTGCAAACTGCATGCAGAGTGACAGATGAAGATAAATTCCACAAACAAATATATGCAGTTAACTGTATGTTTAAGTAAGCAAGGCCACTAGGACAGAGGCTTCCATTCCAACAACAAAGTTCAGTTTAAACATAAAAGCCCCAGAAAAAAATATATACTATAAGCCCATATGGAAAAGATTTGTGGCCATTTTTAAGATAATTTTACAAACTTAGTTCAACATAAATATCCACCAAGTTTGGTGATGTTTGGACAAAGTGTCAATGATTTAAGGCCAAATTTGCCCCAGGCCCATGCACATGTTTGGAATTGGTGGCGCCCCCTATTGAGCGATTTCAAAATAATTTTACACATGTGGTTCAACATTGTTATGAAACATATCCTGCAAGTTTTGTAATGATTGGACAAACAATTTTTGATTTATAGTCTGATTTGAGTTATACCCTGCCCATTTTTTGGCATTTGTAGGGCACCCTAGTGGTCGATTTGAATGAAACTTTCAGGGTATGTTTCAGGTACTTATGTGAACATATCCTGCACGTTTTGTGATGATTGGCCCAACAATTGTTGACTTTGGTCTAATTATGTGCTGATCCACGACCTTTTTTAAGTTCATTGGTCAATATCTTGAAAACTAAATAGATATCAACAATCTTTATACAAATTCTGATAAGCTTGGTTTAAGCTTAATTACAACGCCACCATCTGTCCGATTGGGCTCATGTTTCTTGGGAAGCATTTGCACATCATTTCCAGTTATTGGGCCAAGTTTCATGGTTTTAGCTCATTCCAGCTCATGGCAATTTGAGACACGGCATAAGACAACAAAGAATAATAAACCGGCACAAACTCAATAGGGTTCTACCCCCTATTATATTGTTGGTGGCGTATCAAAACATATGACCCTGATAGGTCATTACATATAAGGTATAGAAGCTTATTCATCTTTGTATACATAGTTGCTACTTGTCCTTTCCTCACTCTGTGGAGTTACACTACTATGCCTCCCCACATTCCAATATCCTCACATCTTGCCCCTTTCTTACCCATAGATGGACTTGTTTTTGTCACCCTTTGTCACAGATAGCTCACCATTTGTCTAGGTAGAAATTACTCCTATGAACAACTGGTTGATGCTTGTACTCTCTCTATTCTATCATGAAATAATTCCCACACCATAATTCTGATTGACACCAAACTCAGAATAACTATGAAGCTGGTTGTGCTCCAAAACTTTGCTATTGGGACCACTGCTGTCTGCAATACTGGATGTTTTGCAATTTTGGAAAGACATATTTGACATCTCCTCCTACACTGTTGATCAAATCACCACAACATTTTCTATCAGTCAAAATATTAATTAGGGTTCAAACCCCAAAGGGGTAGAACCCTATTGTTTTTCACCTCGGTTTTTTATTCTTTAATCATGAAAAACCATGAAACTTGGCCCAATAACTGCAAATGCTTCCCAAGAAACATGAGCCCAATCGGCCAGATGGTGGCGCTGTAATTAAGGCCCAAAAGCGCGATTTTGGAAAGGCCACGCCCCTCACACCGTGCGTCCGATTCACTTTGACACACAAGTCCAGCTCAATGTGCTCTACAAAAAAGCCAGACTAGATTTTCCGCCATTTTGAATTTTTTGAAAAACACATTTTTGATATCTACTCCTAAACCGTCGGTCTGATTGCTACCAAATTTTCTGTGGATCATTATTGGACCAAGCTTGTTGATACCTTATTTAGTTTTCAAGATATTGACCAATGAACTTCAAAAGGGCGTGGCTCAGCACATAAATAGACCAAAGTCAACAACCGTTGAGCCAATCATCACAAAACGTGCAGGATATGTCCACAAGTACCTGAAACATACCCTGAAACTAGATTTTCCACCATTTAGAATTTTTTGAAAAACACACTTTTGACATCTCCTCCTAAACCGTAGGTCCGATTGCTACCAAATTTACTATGGATCATTATTGGACCAAGCTTAGCAAAAGTATAGCATAAAGGTTGTTGATATCTTATTTAGTTTTCAAGATATTGACCAATGAACTTCAAAAGGGCGGACATAATTAGACCAAAGTCAACAACCATTGCTCCAATCATCACAAGGATATGTCCACATAAGTACCTGAAACATACCCTGAAGGTTTCATTGAAATCGACCACTAGGGGGAGCTACAAATGCAAAAAATGGGCGTGGCATAACACAAATCAGACTATAAATCAGAAATTGTTTGTCCAATCGTTACAAAACTTGCAGGATACGTTTGATAACAATGTTGAACCACGTGTGTAAAATTATTTTGAAATCGCTCAATAGGGGGCGCCACCAGTTCCAAACATGTGCATGGGCTTGGCGCAAATTTGGCCTTAAATCAATGACAGTTTGTCCAAACATCACCAAACTTGGTAGATATTTATGTTGAACTAAGTTTGTAAAATTATCTTAAAAATGGCCAATAGGGGGCGCCACAAATCTTTTCCATATGGGCTTACAGTATATTTTCTTTCTGGGGCTTTGTTGTTGGAATGGAATGGAAGAATGGAAGCCTCTGTCCTAGTGGCCTTGCTTACTTACAGTTAACTGCATATATTTTTTTGTGTAATTTATCTTCTTCTGTCACTCTGCATGCAGTTTGCAGTAACAAAATGGTTTGAACCCGCAAAATGCCGCTTGCGGCTATATTTTTGATTGCAATTAGTGTGTGGAATTGAGAAGTGGGCGTGATTATTTTTGGCTAATACAGTGTTTCCCTTAGCTCAGAACTTTATTTGTGGTGGTAGGGCATCTGGAGGATGGGGACATTTTCCACTTGATGTATGATTATATGTTGAATGTGTAGACTCCGGTTGCAGCTAGGGTCACTTTGAAAACATCCCAAGTTCAATACTGGAGAAAAACAAATTAGAAAACTAGAAAAGGTTACATTTTCTGAAGAAAATGTGTGTGCTTGCTTTAGCTTAAAAGTGTTTTTTAAAAAGTCAATTCAATTAGGAATATTCTGTGTTAAGAACGTAGTAGTAGAAGCAGTAAAAGCAGAAGTAATAGCAGAAGCAGTAGTAGTAGCTGAAGTAGTAGTAGCAGAAGTAGTAGTAGTAGTATAAGCACAAGCAGTAAGTGGTAAAATGTAGTAGTAGCAGCAAAACTAGTAGTAGCAGCATTAGTAATAGTTGAAGTATTAGCAGAAGTACTAGTAGCAGAAGTAGTGGTTTGTGTTTTCTATTCAGTCATCAGGAAACCACAAACTGAGTCTCTGGTCTGTGGACATTGTCAAAGACCCTGGCTGTTAGTAATAGCTGCAGTAGAAGTAGTAGTAGTCAAAGTATTAGCAGAAGTACTGAGACTCTAACTGAGACTTGGATCACCCCAGAAAACACTGCCACACCCAGTTCTGTCAGATGTGTACTCTTTCTCTCACACTCCCAGAGCGGCGAGGCGGTGGTACTGGCCTGCTAATTTCCCGCAAATGGAAATACTCTCTTTTTTCTATTTCACAATTCTCTCCTTGCTCCTTTGAATTTCATGCTGTCACTGTTTCTCATCCAGTCGCACACCTGGCCCTTCTGGTGAGTTCCTGGAGGAGCTTGACACACTAGTCTCCCACTTCCTTGACGATGGCTCTGGACTCATCCTTCTCAGTGACTTCAACATCCAGACTGAGAAGCTTGACCCTCTTCTTTCATTCCTCGCCTCCTTCGACCTATCCCTCTCCCCATCTCCTCCTACCCACAAGGCTGGCAACCAACTGGACCTAATCTTCACCAGACACTGTTCTACTGCCAACCTCTCCGTCACTCCTCTCCATCTCTCTGACCACTACTTCATGTCTTACTCTCTCTCTCTCTCTCTCCTCTCCCCCCTCACATCCTCCCCCTACCCACATGGTTTCTTCCCGTTGCAATCTCCGCTCGCTCTCCCCCACTGATCTTTCCTCTTCTGTTATCTCTGCTCTCCCTGCCCCTGGATCTTTTTCTCTTCTATCCCTTGATACTGCCACTGATCTTCTCTCTACTCTGTCCTCTTCTCTGGACAATCTCTGTCCCCTCACTTCCAGGCCTGCATGCCCAACTCCACCTGCCCCTTGGTTGTTGGACTCAGTGCGTATTGAGAGACGGAGCCTGAGAGTGGCTGAGCACAAATGGAGAAATGGCAAACTCCCGGAGGACCTTCTTACCTTCCAATCTCTCCTTTCCACTTTTTCCTCCTCTCTATCTGCTGCTAAAGCTGCTTTCTTCTGCACTAAAATTCAAACTTCTGCTTCCAACCCCTAAAAAACAATTTGAAACTTTCTCTTCCCTCCTCCATCCCCCACCCCCCTCCTCCTCCCTGACGATTTTGCCAACTTCTTTGACAAGGTTAACTATATCCGATCCTCCTTCCCTCACCCCCGTCTGCCTTCCACCCCTCCCTCTCTACCACCCTCTCCACCTTTTCCCTCCCCACCTCCCTCCCTACCCCATTTTTCTCCCCTCTCTCCAAACGAGGTCCTTCACCTTGTTACATCTAGCTGCCCTACCACATGCTCCCTTGACCCGGTCCCCTCCCCTCTCCTTCAGTCTACTGCACCTTCCTTCCCTTCCTGACCCACCTCATCAACACATCTCTGGTGTCTGGATGCTTTCCCTCTGCTTTCAAGACTGCCAGAGTCACATCCCTTCTGAAGAAACCAACACTTGACCCCTCTGAGCTCAAGAACTACAGACTGGTTTCCCTTCTACCCTTCCTATCCAAAACTCTTGAATGTGCTGTCTTCAATCAACTGTCCTTGTACCTGCACCAGAACAATCTCTTGGATCCCCACCAGTCCGGGGTTCAAGGTGGGTCACTCGACCGAGACGGCCCTCCTGGCAGTGACAGTCACTCCATGCCGCTAGAGCGAACTCTCTCTCCTCTGTCCTGATACTCCTGGACCTGTCTGCAGCGTTTGACACGGTGAACCACCAGATCCTCCTCTCCACCCTTGAGGGGATGGGATGGAATACCTGAGACGGCTCTGCATTCTCCATGTTTGCATCCTACCTGACGGGTCATTCCTACTAGGTGACGCTGAGAGGGTCTGTGTCAGAACCACGCAGGCTCACTACTGGGGTTCCGCAAGGTTCGGTTCTGGGTCCTCTTCTTTTTTCCCTCTACACAACATCTCTTGGTTCTGTTATCCACTCCCATGACTTTCCTACCACTGTTATGCAGATGACACCCAGCTGATCCTGTCATTTCCCCCCTCTGACACACAAGTGGAGGCACGCATTGCTGCGTGCCTGGCAGACATCTCGGAGTGGATGTCGATGCACCACCTGAAGCTCAACCTGGACAAGACTGAGCTGGTGTTCATCCCAGGGAAGGGCTGTCCGCACCGAGACCTGGCCATCACCATTGATAATGCTGTGGTGACGTCAACTTGGACTGCGAGGAATCTGGGTGTGACCCTGGACGACCAACTGTCGTTCTCGGCAAACATCGCATCAGTGACACGCTCCTGCAGATTCCTCCTCTACAACATCAGGAGGATTCGCCCCTTCCTCACTGATAAGGCAGCACAGGTGCTCATCCAGGCTCTTGTCATCTCCCGCCTGGACTACTGCAACTCCCTCCTTGCTGGTGCCCCGACGTCTGCCATCAGACCTCTGGAGCTTGTTCAGAAAGCTGCAGCTCGTCTGGTGTTCTCCCATACAACTACCCTTCTCCGTTCTCTACACTGGCTCCCTGTAGCAGCTCGCATCCAGTTCAAGACCCTGGTGCTAGCCTATAGGGCAGTGAAAGGAACAGCTCCTTCTTACCTCCAGGCTATGGTCAAGCCTTACACCCCCGCCCGACCACTTCGCTCTGCTGCCTCGAGGTGACTGGTTGCCCCATCGTTCAGAGGCCCCTGCAGCCGATCTGCACGGTCACAGCTTTTCTCTATCCTGGCCCCACAGTGGTGGAATGAACTCCCCACTGATGTCAGGACAGCAGAGTTGCTGCCCATCTTTCGCCGCAGGCTGAAAACCCACCTCTTTAAGAAACACTACCCTGACCCTTCCTCTTAGCACTTGCCTATTTGTTTTCATTTATTTGTCTTGATTTATTGCTCGTTTATTAGCTCTTATTTATTTGATTTAATTATTTGTCTTAGCTCTTGTTTATTTGATTTACTTATTTGTCTCATTTGTTTAATTAAAAAGTAGGTATCTAAATTATTGCACTTTTACCTTAGCACTGGTTATGCTCTTAGATGCTTGTTTAGGAAGGAAATGCACTTATGATAAGGTTGGGTGGTATGACATCGTATGCGATGATATCGATATTAACGTGCCCATGAAACGTCACCTTGCATACTTGAGTACGCCTTTGCGCATCAGCCAATCATACATTCTGACACAAGAAGGCCTGGTCAAATTACCTAATTGGTTATTTGGCATTTGCGCATTTGACGCAAAAAGTTTGAGGCTGCACATGTGCTACCTCGCTGTAATTTTCCGCTAGCTTACAACTATGAGTGTTAACGGTGAATGATAAACAACGAAAATGGGTGACAGGCCAGATGACGGTGGTGACACACAAATGCCCTCGACTGTCGAGGAGGAGAGAGCGGAATCCGGAGCGGAAGATTTAATTCCCAGACAGGGCTCAACTTCACTCGCCTGGCGGTGGTTTGGATTCGTAAAAACGGATCTTAAACAAGAGAAGGTTATTTGTAAACTGTGTAAAAAGCCAGTTGCAGCTATTGTAGTCCTCAAACGGCAACTGAAGTAATAGTCATTCTATTGGGATACTACTCGATCCTACAACTCCCATGAGCACTGCCTGCACACTATTACCCCTTTTCCACCAAGGCATTTAGAGGGCTGGTTCGGACCCGGTGCCTAATCTTGAACGAGTTCTTCACGTTTCGACAGCAAAATAACTGACTCTCGGCCAGGAAAACTGGTTCCAGAGAGGCACCAACACTTTGCTGGTCTAGAACCAAGAACCGCTTACGTCAGGGGATGGGGGTGGGATTATCGTGACCAACCAAGACCAACTAAGTTTGTGAGCGCCATTTTTAAAAAACAGAGCTTCAGATAGATAGATAGAAACTTCATTTATCCCAAGGGAAATTGCAGAAATGGACATAAAATTGAAACAGCAATTGTCCGTGGAGGAGACAAACTGTCTCCTTGCACTGTGGTCTTCGACAGAAATTCAACATAAACTCGAGGGAGTTTCAAGAACAAAACCACAACAAATCTTGGAACAAATCCAGCGCGAGATGGCTTCTGCGGGGTTCGACAGAAACGTCGAATGAATAAACAAACTGAAGAAATTAAAAAAGGACTACAGGGACCAAAAGAAGGACCTTGGGCGAAGCGGCAATGGTCGGCCACGGAGAAATCCCCATTTTGACATACTCGACTCGGTCCTCGGCGACAGACCGGTGTTATGCAGAGTTCTGCCGAGCGGAACATTGGTTTAACTACAAGCCATAATGTAAGCTATAACGTTAATGTTTTGTGAAGAGAATTCTTATTTTTATACTATTACTAACCTTCACTATTGTTATTCATCAATGACAATATATAGTCAATATGAAACAAAAATTAATAAAAAATCGATCATACAACATCACATCCATAGCGTTCTATGGAAATATACAGGGTCACATGCATGAAATTTACTCTTTCAACAATTCATAAGCCACGCTATTTAATCTATATTGTTATTACATGTGTGCTGGGTGCTAAATCGAAGTTGTTATAGATTATTTCTGGCTAAATTGTGTGTAATTGCTTTGCTGAAGCAAGCACACTAATAATAATAATAAATAAGTAAGTACAAGAACATAAGTGTTGCTCGCTGAAGCAAGCACACTAATTTCGATTTCAGGTTTTTGTCAGACTCTACACTGGACACAGCTTTTTTTGGAGGTCAGACTGCGTACTTATGTGTCTAGCAGGTGATGTCTGACTCATACAAGTGGATGAGGAAAAAGGCACAGCATCAGAGATCAATTTAGATCCATTTCTATACACAGACCAACTTTTTATTTTGTGGTGGCTGTGGCAATATTGTGGCGGTGTGTTACAGATGAGCCTACATATGGGAAACATTGTAAAATCATTCCTTGTGTCCTCTGAGTCCACTATATGCACTTGAACCCTTTAATTGCCGCTTGCGGCTATATTGATGTTATGTTTGTTTAATTTCTCAGCAACCAAATGACTGAGTGGATTTGTAGGTGAATTTGTGCTGACTGTGTTGTAAACAGGCTTGCTGGCTGAAATGGTTGAATTCTTCACACACCAGTATCCACTGGTGTGTGTCTGCAACTGGACTACAATACACATGATTGGTTGTGTTGCCTTGTGGCAAAGTGTCTCCATTTCTATTTCTGGTTAATTGCTTTTGTTTCCATCTCCATGCTAACATCTCTTGGTCAACTATTCAAAAAGAATGGTTTGGAGGCTTGGCTTGGCTATATGCACCTTCATGCATACAAGCCAATACCGATCAAATGATTAAATCGTCATATTCCTTCAGCTGCCTTTGCTGCTCTTTTACCGCAGCCATTGTTGTTATTGTTCTGAGTTCCAGTTCTGTTCCAGTACAAACAAATGAAGGAAGCCAAAGTGAGTATACACAAATTTGTATGTGGTGGCGTGTTTCCATTTCGGGTAAGTTCACCTTTGAGGAGTTATGAGTATACAACCGCCTTAAGATGAACACAGAAAAAACACTGATTAAATCTAAACAATCTGATTGGACAAAATTCACATCCAGTATTGGACAGTCCAGTTGTGCAGGAAATATTTTTTGTAACCATACTAAATTTATAATATGTATGAAAAATTACTGCTATAAAGCCTGTGACTAATCAATGTGTCAATGCTTACTTTGAATGATCTGTTGATGAGTAAAAATCAGTAGTCTCTAAGATGCATATTATGTGTGATTTGAAAGTGAGAAAGATGATGTGACTGTTGTTGGGAGACCCTCATGGATCCAGCAAGGTACATACTTGTTGGGGTACTTGCGGAAGATGTCCCTGATGACCACAATAGCCTCCTGAACCACGTAGTTGACCTTGGTCTGGATCAGGTCCAGCAGGGTGCTGACACAGCGCTCAGCTGATTGCTTAATTAGGAAACAGGAAAGAGAACCCATGTTGTCATGTTCTGGACAAAAAAGGTAGCACTTATTGGTAATACAGCTTACCATTCAATGGGCCTCATTCACGAAACGTGAGTATGCTCAGATTTGATCGTATAACGTTAGTACGTTTCTACGAACATAGTTGGATTAATCATTTTGTTCTTTTGGTACGATCAAATCCAGACATCCCACCCTGCAAAAACTCATTTCAGGGAGGTAGCACAACCCCCCGCACGTTTCATGAATCCCACGTTGGTATTTTTGTACGCACACAAACACAACAAATTTACGAATAATTCACAAAAACATTTGTGAATGAGGCCCAATGTGTTTGTGCTACACTTCCCAAGTATAAACAGAGGAGACACTCAGACGGATGCTAAATACAGAGAAGTCAATTTAATTTTATAACAACTTGGCACCAGGTGAGAATAAATTCAAATAGGGAACCGAAGTAACAGGGAATTAAGTGCAGTCTGACTGTTTAATAGCTGGAATGGAGGTTACATGCACATAAAGTAATTTTTGATGCTCTACAATGTGTTGGTCTCCTCGTGTCCAGCTATTTAACAATTACATGGCTATTTCATTTATCCATTTAGAAAATGAACACAATCAAACACTATCAAAACTATTTTCACACATATGATTTCTCACCTGCCTTGAGACCAACAGTATAACGAGAATGATCCATTTGGATTGAACAGACAGGAGATATGTGATCAGGTAGACTGCCTTCACATAATATTGTCAGTAGACACGACGATTATACAAAAACAAAAATCACTGATAGACTTGACATCTTTTTGTAACATGGACATGTTGACACACAATCAGGTGGAAAGGGAGTAATGTGATGTACAACTGCGTGAAATGCAACCGACTTGTGCCTGAGTCTGTATGAGTCTTTATTAGTATTGAATGAATTTAAGTCAGGGATGAGGCCAGAGGAGACAGCACATTGAAATTATGATACATCATTTTCAAACATTGACTGCCCCAGATGGCAACAAAAGGTTGAATTTAAAAAAAAATCATGTAATGTCAATCAGTAAACTGAACACTGCACACAGGGATGAGAGAGGCAAACACTTTAATGGTCAATGCCTTCATGGCTAAAATATTAGTCTGGAACCCTGTTTAACTGCTTTTTGGTGTTTAGAACCTTAGAACCTTTTTAGAACTTTACTTGACTATCACTACCTCAATCGTGATAATAATTCCATTTCTAGCATAGTCTGGCCAGGTTGCTATGACAGGACTGAAGTGAGGAAGACAGATTCTTGAGCTGGCCTGCCTATCAAAGAAACCAGTGACGGTGGAATTTCTTACCTCCACTTTTATGGCACAGCGTCCAATTGCTCGGACAGCCTTACGCACAAAGTCAACATCCACTTCTGTGGCATACTCCTTCAGCTCAGCCAGGACCTGCCAGTAATAGAGCAAACCATTGAACTATATGTATGCATACACAACAAACAACAAACACACACCATTTTGTCCATGTAAATCAAATAGCTCTTCAAGGCTGCGATTTACACTCGAGTCGGGAATTTTAAGCGTGCACTGATTAGGTTTTTCACGTCCAATTCTGATAAACTGATTTTGTAACAGTGTGATCGTCTGATCAACAAACCAATTGCCAATTGAAATGATGCATTTTAGATGGACTTTCAACAATGGCATGTAAAAGTGCACAGTAAGCATAAATAGTAAAATGTCAATCTAGCACTGTATCTAGATGATTTTTCTTAGGGCTGCATGACATGTGGAAATAAATCATAGTTTTTATTCAAACATAGTTATTGTGCTTGATGAAAATTATTTTCATTCTGTCCAATACATTAAACTGTTTCTAACCATACAGGTGTACAACGTCAGAAAGGAATATATGTGAGCTGTCAAGGTTTATTAACAATTGAAAATAAGTGAATAAATGCATCCCTAGGGACTATCAGTCCTGTACAAGTTAGGATTCAGACCTCACACTTTGGTATGAAACACTTCTCAGGCAGCTTCAAGTGTGGGGTTTCCTCAAAGTGTCCCAAGACATTCCATGATATGCCTATTCAGACTTTTTCCTTTCTGAATATCTCGTATCTATTCTAAAAGAGGAGGTGGAATATGTCTGGCAAACTTAGCAGTATTTTGAATCTAAAACTAGTAGCAAATATGCATTTGATTGATTTACAAAATTAAGAACTCAGCTAATTAATCTTTCATTCAGTTGATATTAATAAGAGATAAAATATGTTATGAATGAATATTAATTTTATAATGGTTTAGATATACGTCAAAATCAACTAAATACTACAAATAATAAATGATAGTAGCCTAAGGCTATCAATTCACTGTCCATCATCCTGACAGACACCAGTGTTAAATAAGAGGACAGTTTTTTTTACCCACTATGAAGCACTCAAGGTCAAGAAGCTGGCTCTGACTAATTTCATGCACTGAAATATAGTCATGCCTGTGGAAATTCTAAATAAATTTTCACAACGATTGACGTGTGGATTGTAAAACATTTGCTATTAGCCACGTACTGTAGTATAAGTTTATTACTGTATACTAGAATTTTGGTGTTTTATAAGTGTTATTATTACCATCATCCTCTATACAAAGTTCCCATGAAGGCTTGTTTTATGTAAGGTACCTGGGCTATGTTGGCCTGGGAGGCCAAGCGGATCATGATGTCCAGTTTCTCTAGTTTCACATAGATAGGGTCATTGTACTTGACAAAGAAGACCTTGATCTCCTGCTTCAGGATCTCAGGCCTACACACAAGGGACACATGATATATTAGACTGTGGACTTGATCCAAAGGAAACAATTCAAGGTCTCATATTATAGCAATTCAAATTTCCCTCCATTTATATACATAGATGATCAAAGATATTTAATGAACACATTGTTAAAATGTGATTTTGTGTAAGTGGTTCAATTAGAATTTTTTTTTTTTTAAATCCTCCCTCTGTTCCAGGCAGTTTCAGAGTAACTCAAGTAAACTTATTACAACTGGACTTGGTCTTGATTAGCTCCCCTCACTAAAGAATTCCTGAAATCCTTCTCATCAAGCCAGTTTGCAGTATTAAAACTGGAAAGCCTCCACTCAGCAGGTTTACCTCATTTGAATTAGAGGAGCTGGTCTTGTTGGCCAATGAGAATGCAGTATTGTGACAATTCTGCCTGTGAGGACTTAAGTCTTCAAATTCATTCAATTTAACTAATTCAATTAAACTTGTAACTATATTAGCAAAACATCATGAACATTATTCTTATCCTGAGCCATAGAAAACAAAATCACAAAAACTGAATGAGACAAAATGAACACAGAATTCTGCTCATGTAGTAATCGTAATCAAGAGATGGCAGCTGCATTGCATACTTGTGTAATGCTTGTGTAAACACATAATATCAAGCAAACCCTATTGCAGTTACAAATACGGTTGTGAAAAAAGTGTGAACCTTTAGGAATTAGCTGGATTCCTGCGGTAACTGCTCTTTAAGTATGGTCTAACCATCTAAGTCATAATAATAAATTAACAATCTACATAAACAAATATCACATAGCAGAGAGTTTCATCAGACATTGTGTTCTGATTGAATTCTGTTAAGGGTCATTGTTATGGTGTGAGAATCAACTTCCGTTATGTTTCAGATAACGGACAGTTACCCTGATATCCTCCTGTACAATTTCCTCATACAATTTGGAATTCATTCAACTCTCATTCAACTCTACATTGTGAGCTGTCCAAGCCCCAGGCTGTCATGCTCTATAATGCTTCACAGTTGGGATGAGGTTCTGGTGTTGGTAATGCAGTGTTTTTTTCCCCTTCAGCATTGGGTCTTTTTCAACTTTTGTCTCATTTGTCCACAGAACATTGTTCAAGTAGTGTAGTGCTTTGGTAAACATTTTTTTGGTAAATATTTTTTTGGAGAGAAGTGGTTTCGTTTGTGGTATCCTTCAATTAACATCACTCCTGTTCAGTGTACTTATTGTGGTCTCATGAACACAGACGTAAACAAATGCAAGAGATGCCTGCTAAAACTTTCAACGATGACATGTAAAAGTGTACAGTAAGCATAAATAGTAAAATGTCAAGTAAAATGTTATTTTAACAAATGCAAGAGATGCCTGCTAGAACTTGGCTGAGTTCTTTGGCACATCTTTGAATGTTGTATGACGCGTTCTTGCAGTGCTCTTTTCACGATGGAGAGTAGCAACAGTGCTGAATTTCTTCCATTTGTGCACTTTCTCTCACTATCGATTGATGAACGCCCAATCCTTCAGAAATGCTTTTGTAGCCTTTTCCAGCCATATGAGCTTCAACATCTCTTTCTCTGAGGTCCTCGGAAATCTTTTTTGATCAGGGCATGTTTCACATAAACAGATCTGAAAAGCAACCTCTGTTGGTTACCCAACTTTCTGCAGCTTTTAAGTGAGCAGGGGACCTCGAAACCACACTGGAATGTCATCTCATTGGTTGGAACACCTGACTGCAATTACCCCTATTCACAGAAGTAATTATCTGAGATGTTGACATACATTTTCCAGCCTAGACTGTGAATGCTTAAATGTCTTCAATAAAGTAGACTTGCTTATGTGTTATTTGTTTATTCATATTGTGAATTCTAATTTATCTATTATTATGATTTAGATGACGATCAGACCACATTTAAGGGCAATGAATGCAGGAATCTAGGTAAATGTAAAGGATTAACAAACCTTTTCTCACAACTGTATGACCCAGCTCATGTTTTTGGTGTGACCACAGACCTTTTCTGGACAATGAGGTTGATATTCCTAAGGGCCACATACTGGACCTCAGGTTCTCCAGAGAGCAAGGTGACCAGTGGTGGGGATAGCTTCTTCAGCAGGGTGTTGTAGTAGTCAGAGTCCTTAGGCAGCAGCTCCAAGAACTTCATCAACACCTTGACAGCTGAAAGCACCACCGCAGAGTTGGCGTGGGACAGCCGGGGGGTGACACGCTCACATATGCTTGGAAGATGAGTACAAAGGCGGAGAATCAGTACAGGAAATAGAGATTAAAGTTAACCTGAATCAAGCTTAAGCATGAAAGGGCTATGCAAAACTAGCCATTTCAGCAACTACCACCATAATGGTCTGTCGGATGTCTGATATCTTGGTCATTTAGATGCATCAAACCAGTCTGACCATGTACAACACAACATGAGATGAGTGCTGTAGTAAGTGAATACTACAGCATTACATAAAAACAGACTCACTTGAGGCACTAGTTGAATGAGGTTTTTTCACAGTGATGGCAATCAACAAATATAAAAATCAGGTAAAGGAGCATAAAAAAAACACTATACAGCTGGTACTAGCGGCTGTTATTGTATTTGTCTTGTAGTGTGGCTTCTGCCTTCTTCTTCAAAGTATTAACCGGGGCAGTGAAAATATTCAGCATATTCAGCACATGCAAATTTCTTCTCATGGTCATTTGTTGCTTTTCAAGGTGTTTTTATGAAAACACAGTTGCATTAAATACTTCTAGGTGGACTGATAGCTACCTTTGGGCCTCTCGCTCATCCTTTGGGTTGTAGTTGGACAGGCAGTCCAGAATGAAGATCTGCCCCCACTCTGTGCACTCATTGAGGGCCGTCAGCAGTTTGTTGATATTCTGGGGATTGAGGTCTAGCAGGTTGCTGTTGGGATGAGACTCACTAATCTCTGACAGGGCTGCCACTGCATTGGCCACAACCTAGAGGATGAAGGTATTTTTTGATGGGAACTTTGACACAGAATTTCAAAAAATGAAAAAAAAAAATGAAAAAAAAGTTTCTCTCTGATGCATCAGTTTTTTCTGTCCAATTCAGAATTGATTCTTTAAATCCTAGTATCAATACTTGAATGTACGTTATTTTACAGCAACACAACAATCATAGATCAGAAAGAGCGTTTCCCATACCATGATAATATTCGTCCTAGATTAATTTACAGCCCACCAAGTAAATTTCTTTCTTTATTACTTAAAATTTGTTAGCTCAATCTAGTTAACTAAAACATCAAAACAACAGCAAGAAATATTTTTTGTCACTGATAAACCACCCACTGCCGCTGCAGTACGAGGTGAGAGATTGGCGCTTGGTGTTACCTCAGAACTATGGGGGTAGTGTGCAGGTACCAGAAAGAAAGAAACCAAAGAAACCAAAAAAATATATACAATTATTTTCTCAAGTACCACAAATCAATTTGATAATGCAGAGGTATATAGGAATTAGGTGTCTGATGACTGACTGACTTGACTTTCTTGCTGAAATGCTGATGTTGAAATATTGATTAAATGATAAAGTTAAAGTTCTTCAAGGAACATTAATTGTATGGTCTATACAACATCTCGTTGCCATTTTATTAGTAATTAGCAATCCTGTTGTATTTTATTATTGTAGTCAAATTTCTATTTTGTTCTATTTCTGATATTAATAAAGATGTTTTTAAAATACTTTACTGGTGGAAGAGTAGTCAAAAGAACCACTCATGGTGAGCACTGTTCCACTGTGCAGTATACACTATATGGCCAAAAGTATGCAGACACCCCTTCTAATTAGTGGATTGAGCTATTTCAGTCACACCCACCCATTGCTGATGTGTATAAAATAAAGCACACAGCCATGCAATCTCCACAGGCAAACATTGGCAGTAGAATGGGCCGTATTGAAGAGCTCAGCCCACCCAAGCTCATGGAACAAGACCGCTGAGTGCTGAAGTGCGTAGCATTTATAAGTCGTCTGTCCTCTGTTGCAACACTCACTACTGAGTATACTGAGAGTATACTGAGTATACAGTTCTTGTGCTGACGTTGCTTCCAGAGGCAGTCTGGAAGCAACGTCAGCACAGGAACTGTTCTTTAGGGGCTTTAAGAAATGGGTTTCTATAGCAGAGCAGCCGCACACAAGCCTAAGATCACCATGTGCAATGCCAAGCGTCGGCTGGAGTGGTGTAAAGCTCGTGTCGCATAGTGTAGATAATCGTGATGAATTGAGGATTGTTTTTAAATTGAATTGTGACCCCAAAATTCTAAATCAAATCAAATCGTGAGATGCCCAAAGATTCCCATAACCAATGGTTAGGGCATAATTTGTGATTGTACTAACATGAGCTCCATTCATCCTCATTGTTCTCTTCAACTACGGTGTTCAAATGCTTTCATCGCCAAGATCACCACCGAAAACACTGGACACATGGAAGCCATGATCCTGGTGCATACCATGGGGTTGGAGTCAGCGATGAGGTCCCTTAGGGAGTCCAGGAAGCCCTGGTCCTCCACCATCTGGGCATTGATGTCATGAAGCTTGGCCACGCAAACAGCCGCCGTCTTCCTCACGTAGGGGTCCTCATCCTTCAGACACTTCCTCAGCGGCTCACACAGGTACTCTGTGATTTTGTCCACTCGGATGCAGCCCATGGTGCGAACAGCCAGAGCTCGGATCAAAGGGTTGGGGTCCTCACAGTCCTGGGAGCCAGGAGAGGGATAGAGTAATCACAACAGGTTTCAATCACATTTTGTCTGAAGCAAGGTTCCCACTGTTCCATGACTTTTCCACAACTTTCCGTTACATGGAGCACTTCTAATAGAATCAAATTATATTCCTCCCTGTTTTTTGAATGTTGTGTTTAAAATTAAAAAAATAAAAACAGCCTAGTTTCCACTATAGTTGGGCTTGCAGTGGTAATAAAAAAACAAATGTGTGAAATATATATTCCCTGATATCCATAATATTCAAAAACTTCCATGGCCAGTGGGAACCTTGTATAGGGAAACTATGGGTGCCAATGGCCATAGTGGTATCATAAGTACTGAAGAAGTCAAATCAGAATCCAGGTTGATGGAGGAGCCTTGCCTTAACAAAGCTGTTGACAGCCATGATGGCCATGTCAGGCTGGCTCTTAGCATAGTTCATCAAGTAGAGGTACACCAGCTTCTTCAGCTCCAGGTTGTCAGTCTGCATGCAGTTCACCACATCTGGGAACAAAGAGCTGAAAGCAAAACAATAGGACTCAGTCAGGATGGATGAGGCTTTCAGGCTTTTTCTTCAACCCCACGTTCACACTCCAAGCAACATGATCAACAAGTCATCAGAATGTCCATTTATTTTCTATAAAGCTGAGTGACCAGGGAAACTTGGCAACAGCCAATCAGAATTCTTTGTTTCCCTACTGGTGTGATTTTGGTTCATGAACAATAGTTGGCCCGGACAGCTCAGTCAGTAGAGCATGAGACTCAGTCTCAGGGTCGTGGGTTCGATCCCCACATAGTGTCAAGTACCTTTGTAAGTCAAGTGGCAAGTGGAACAGAGTTGAGATGATTGCAGCCATTAAATCCAGCAGCCATTGAGCCTATTAAGGCGCCAGTATACTTCATGCAAAGTTGGGTGACAATCGACACCCAAAAAACCATGCCAACAAACGACATGGACGTCTACTCCAGTCGAAGCTTTGTGCGACGGGGCGGAGAATGCAAGACTTATTTGACTTATTAGACTTATTAGACTTATTTGTAAAGAATATTCTTCCACATCGCCTTACATTTGTTCGGATCACCCAATTTGGTGGCGATGTCTTGCCACAAATTCAAAGCCATTTCGCTGTCTTCTCTACTAGCCCTGTTGTAGAGATGCGGATATCCTCTCAGGAGTTCAGCGAGTTTAAGTACAAGGGGCTTCATTTCAACGGCCACATTTTTTTGAGCTGGGGTACTTTTCAACTCTGACCACAACGGAACGTGACCAAAACAGCCAACAATGTGATATTTGGACCAATCGACAGGAGGAGGGCTACGTCACTAGACGACGGGAAGGAGACAAGACCAAAAAAAATTGCCTCGGAAACATGCACAGGTATGACGTGCCGGAACCCAAAGACAACTTTTTTTCCATCGCTTTGGGTGTCGATTGTCGCTTTCGCCCAACTTTGCATGAAGTGTACCGGCGCCTTTAGGCTGCAGATAATGTGCCTTACTATAATGTGATAATGTGATTTCTGTTCCAAAATAGAGAAATATACAAGATATAGTGAATATAAACAAAAAGTGGAATTCATAAGATAATGCTACATTCAATAAATATGTATTACTATCTCTGAATACAAAAAACACCACAAATATACAGTGGATATAAAAAGTCTACACACCCCTGTTAAAATGCCAGGTTTTTGTGATGTAAAAAAATGAGACCAAGAGAAATCATGTCAGAACTTTTTCCACCTTTAATGTGACCTATAACGTGAACAATTCAATTGAAAAACAAACTGAAATCTTTTAGGGGGAAAAATAAAAAATAAAAAACTTACAATAACCTGGTTGCATAAATATGCACACCCTTAAACTAATACTTTGTTGAAGCACCTTTTGATTTTATTACAGCACTCAGTCTTTTTTGTCTATTAGCATGGCACATCTTGACTTGACAATATTTGCCCACTCTTCTTTGCAAAAGCGCTCCAAATCTGTCAGATTGCGAGGGCATCTCCTGTGCACAGCCCTCTTCAGATAACCCCACAGATGTTCAATTGGATTCAGGTCTGGGCTCTGGCTGGGCCATTCCAAAACTTTAATCTTCTTCTGGTGAAGCCATGCTTTTGTTGATTTGGATGTATGCTTTGGGTCGTTGTCGTGCTGAAAGGTGAAATTCCTCTTCATCTTCAGCTTTCTAACGGAAGCCTGAAGGTTTTGTGCCAAAATTGACTGGTATTTGGAACTGTTCATAATTCCCTCCACCTTGACTAAGGCCCCGGTTCCAGCTGAAGAAAAACAGCCCCAAAGCATGATGCTGCCACCACCATGCTTCACTGTGGGTATGGTGTTCTTGGGGTGATGTGCAGTGTTGTTTTTGCGCCAAACATACCTTTTGGAATTATGGCCAAAAAGTTCAACCTTGGTTTCATCAGACCATAACACATTTTCCCACATGCTTTTGGGAGACTTCATGTATGTTTTTGCAAAATTTAGCCGGGCTTGGATGTTTTTGTACTAACCATTTATTATTTTCACATGTTGGGCACTGTGAAGCCCTTAGAGACTGTAACGGTGATTAAGGGCTATACAAATAAATGTGATTTGATTTGATTTTTCTTCGTAAGAAAAGGCTTCCGTCTTGCCACCCTACCCCATAGCCCAAACATATGAAGAATACGGGAGATTGTTGTCACATGTAGTACACAGCCAGTACTTGCCAGAAATTCCTGCAGCTCCTTTAATGTTGCTGTAGGCCTCTTGGAAGCCTCCCTGACCAGTTTTCTTCTCGTCTTTTCATCAATTTTGGAGGGACGTCCAGTTCTTGGTAATGTCACTGTTGTGCCATATTTTCTCCACTTGATGATGACTGTCTTCACTGTGTTCCATGGTATATCTAATGCCTTGGAAATTCTTTTGTACCCTTCTCCTGACTGATACCTTTCAACAATGAGATCCCTCTGATGCTTTGGAAGCTCTCTGCGGACCATGGCTTTTGCTGTAAGATGCAACTAAGAAAATGTCAGGAAAATCCTACTAGAACAGCTGAACTTTATTTGGGATTAATCAGAGTCACTTTAAATGATGGTTTGAGAATTTGAATGTGATTGGTTAATTCTGAACACAGCCACATCCCCAGTTATAAGAGGGTGTGCACACTTATGCAACCACATTATTTTATTTTTTTATTTTTTCCCCCCTAAAAGATTTCAGTTTGTTTTTCAATTGAATTGTTCACGTTATAGGTCACATTAAAGGTGGAAAAAGTTCTGACATGATTTCTCTTGGTCTCATTTTTTTACATCACAAAAACCTGGCATTTTAACAGGGGTGTGTAGACTTTTTATATCCACTGTAGTATCATTGATTCATGCTAAGGATGGTGGATTTTAGACTATTGCTCTAATCGATCTGGTGTTTATTACTAATTTATCTCACCAACAATGTAGGCCACAGGTCTTTGTGTGTCAGTCATTGTTGCTAGAGGCAACAGTAGTGTGTGTGTTTGCGTGTGTGAGACTGTTAGCCAAGTAAGCTAGCTGTTAGCTGGTAGTTTGCAGCTTAACTTGGCATGTCAGCTATCCTTATATCTCATCTCATTCTGTCTGCAATAACCTTAACTGTTAACTGCCAGCATTAAATACATTACGCATTAATCTGCTGAGTAGTTCACAGTCAATCGGCAAGTCTGATTTTCAAGGGGGCTGATTATGTTGTTACCAAGAGAGCTCCATTAAGGGAGAAGCAATCTAAGCCTAATCATAGCCTCTTGTATCTTCAAGCTAACCAAATTCACATATGCAAGACAGGTAACGTTACCTACATTACAAACATTGCTTTTGAGAGCAGAGGAGGCTTGACAACACTAATATTAACATAGCACCTGTTATTCATCACAGGCATGTAGATCACAAGTCTGCTATATTGTATCGGGCCACCCAAGATTCCCTGATTCTGCGATAATGGATTTTTTCAAAGAAAACTGGATTGACCGTGGAAAAATAGAAAAAACACAGAATCCTACAGAAAAAAAGCCCATAATTACCTGTGATTGTGTGTCACCAAGGAGGCTATTTACTTCTAGCCTGCATCCCTCAATAAAAACTCACTTGCTGACTCACTTGCATGAATCAATGATACAGTGCAAAAAAAAAGCCAGTGTTTATCATGATATCATTTTATGTTCCCGCATCTGATTGGCTGATCCACTGGAAAGATTTTCACTGCATAAGGATAGCCTACATCAACACCAGGCAGGATTCAGCCCAGCCTATTTGTGAATCCTTTCACCTAGACAGGCGAGACAAGTGTGTCAAACGTGCAGTTAGATTAACAAAAGCAGATTCAACAAAACACAACAGTATTTGTTTGTGGATGTTGAAATATATTTGTTTCTTGTTTTTGTATTCAAAGATAGTAATACATTATTTTTAATTAATTAATGTAGTATTCTTTTATTAATTTCACTTTTTGTTTATATTCATTCCATTTTATATATTTCTGAATTGTGGAACAGAAATCATTCCATACCTTACCTGTCATTTAATTTCAATATATGGGCCCGTCATGGCTTATTGATTAATTCATCATCCTTGCCAGTTGTCAGTGCAATGTGTCAAGTCCAGTCAAACTGAGTAGGAGCACTGTCTGTCATTGTACTCATGTTCATCTTATATCCAAGTATTGAGCAGTTTTACACATCTCTGACGGCTAAAAGGAGCATTTTTGCAGAAATTTAAGGTTCACTTTCGTTTTCACAAGCTGCTTGCTGCTGCACTGGCAGCACTGAAACCAGTGTCGAGATAAATAGGTCAGTAATGACATATCTATCTGCTTGTGAAAAACACTACATTACTTTCAGTATTGTTTTTTTGTTGGGTGATTTATAGATCAATCAGGCAATGCAGGCACCTTCGCCTGTATGTTTTGACCATCTCAAAACACAAACACGTTAGTATAATGCAACACCGCCCTTCCATCCTTAACCACTGCATCGCTGCAATAAGAGCACCACTCACAATTTGTCAGAATAGAGCGACCCATCCACTTGCAGTGTGAAAGCAGGGGTAAGAGAGATTAGACATCATCATCAAGAACTAAATTAGATTCTATAATGGCATTCTCAAAAGCCTGAAGCCTGGAAAGAGCTGGAAAGCGATGACAAAACAAAGACATCTTTGTTCAAGTTTATGTCTGACTTTTCGGCTGTACCTGACGTCCTTGCCCACAGTCATGGCAGCAATGACCTTCTTTACGGCCTCCTTTCTTTTCTCCTTCTTCTCATTGTTCAGCTCTGCCTTCAGCTCAAAAATTTCCCCTGGAACAAGTCAAGTGTTAGCAGCAACAGGTCCACTTTTTAGCTTTGCCATGAAGAGATATGGACATGAATTAGAGATTCAAGTCCACATTAATATCAAGCAGGGGTGAAAATTAAAGTCAAAGAAAGAGATAACCATCTTGTTAATCTATCACAATTTAAATGACAAAAAAAACACTTCTGGAAAAGGAAGACTATCTGCTCAACCTTGTGTGTTGCAGTTGGCATGGACCTTAAACTCATGAATATGCAAATCAATAGTAAACTTACAGGAAGTAACCTAAACCCATAGGGCATAGACAGTGAGTAATGAATTAAAAAGGAACAAATGACAGTACTTCTGATAATTCAACTGATCCAGAGCTACAGTCAATTCTCCTAATTATTCAAATATGTTAATGTATTTTGGTAAGAGGAATAATGTGTAACTTTCTACAACTCAATAGCTGTGGGCCATTAATTATGACAGGCTAAATGGCAAGTGGCAACATGGGCTGGGTACATTCATTTCTATACTATGTGAGGGGGAAAATGCACAGTGAACCGGACATAACCGCAAAATAAGGTGGAAGCTTGCTGTGCATTATCACGCTTATTAAACAGCTACTTACCAAAGTCATTAATCATTTGACTCAATCAGCTCACATTCTAATATTGTCCATTATTTGGCCACTAGCAGGACTGAAATTCAATAGTGACAACATGGTCCAACAGGCTAGTAAAATTTCCCAGCCTGGTGTCCAGTGGTCACATCCTTCCCTACTCACCTTTTTTGTTTGTGGTGAAATATTTGGAGTCCGTCATGATTGTGGCCCTGTGGCGCCTGTGGAAGATAAATGCAATGAATTAGCCCGGCAGAAAAGATTGCCTTAAAGGGGTCATATTATGGAAAGCGGCTTATTCCCGGACCTTATACATGTTCCACATGTTACCACTGACCTAAGTAGCCGAGAAAATGTGAAATCTGGAAGTCAACCCCTTTTTCTGTATTTTGTGTCCAAATGGGGCAAAAACAGGCCGTTTCGGAAAGTAGCCCGTTTATACGTCATAACGGGCACTTCTCAACATAATCCAACCCCTCTCAGAGCATACCCACCGCCAGGTGAATAACCACTCCCATAGAGCTCAACAGTGTGGTTCCGGAAGTGAAAATCCCATTCATATTCTGCATAGGGATTTTGATTATTAGCCATAATGTCGTAACCATCCAATGTAGACTCACCACAAGCTAGTAGATTGTAAAACGATAGTGTATGCTCCTGTAGAAGCCACAAGTCCATATGATATCAACCTTGTTTTGAGAAAAACATGTTTTATTCACGATGTCATGGAGAAGTACTACACTACCCACAATCCTAAAGTGTAACAGCGACGTCTCTGATTGGTGGAGCTCGCTGTTACCATGGAAATGTTTACCGCACCCGCGAACGTCTTGTCAGCTAACGTTAACGTTAGCTACTAACGTAACCTAGCTAGCTGCTTATCCTATGCAGCTGGAACGAATCACTGTACCATGTCGATGACAATACTTTACACTATACTATATGAAACACTATATATACACGCACACAAAACAACAACAATATCAACACTATACTATTGACAAATGTTAAATTCAAGATGAAGCGCGCTAAACTATCGTTAGTTTGGAAGTTTTTGGAAAAGTATCATTCGCAATGGTTTATGGGATGAGTAGTTCCTTCACTTCATAAAATAATTATGTACACAGTCTTGTACCTTTGCCTTTTCTTCCGTTTTCCTATTTTGTTTTTGCTCAGAATCAAATGTTTTATGGTCACTGAGGTTGACCGAGCAGCCAGACACATGAAAAGGGATGCAGGCGAAGTTCAGCAGTCAGAGTGAATTTTATTTACAGCAGTGGAGTCCCATGCAGATATTTACAGTGCATTAAAGATGGTCAGCAAAAATGAAGAAAAACAAAAAAACTATTTTCCCAAAAATAGGAAAATACCAAAAAGAAAATACCTCAAACAGAAAATAACTCTAATCCGCTCTTTGGCTATGCCGCAAATACTGGGCCCAAGGCAGGAGCTGTGGTCTGTAGCTGTCTCTCTCTGGTTGTTCTCTCTCTTATGAGGTTTTGCTTCCCCCTAGGTGCTCCAGCCTTGTCCCTTAAATACAGGTGGGCTCCACCTACTCAAGAGACCATTATCAATCATCTCATCCCAAACAGTCACAAGAACAGCAATGTTGAATTATCATATGTTATCATTAAAAAATACATCCAAGCTTATTTTAAAATACGTTTCTTTAAAAAGGGTGCTTTAAATAGCCTAATCCCTAAACAGAAACACAAACACCCCTCCTACTCTACCGCACTTGGTCTCTTCCCCTGGGAACCCTTCTATTTAAATCGAATGGACCCTCCCGGTCGGATTTGGCAGTTCCCGGTCTATAGCAGAGGAAGAGACAAGTGTAGCAGAGAGGAGAGGTGACAAACAATTTAGAACAATGTATAAAACAATGTATTATGCCCAGTATGATGTCTAGTTGTGAGTGTTGCATCTGTGCCTTACTTTAGGACACAAGGTTTCCCTGTGACAGTCACGATTCATCGTCTAGCTGGTTGGCTTGGTTCCAGCCTTAAAACTCTTTATATAAGGATTTTCTGAAATGTCTATGGAGTAAATGAATGGGAAATTTACTTCCGGAACCAGAGCCATTAAAAAAAAAGTGGGCGGTCACTGTTGCGCTCTCTTTACCTAGTCTCAAAATGCAGCTCACGGCAGCGCCGCAAGCCGTTGCTTATGGTGCATTCCATTGTACTCGGAAATCGATAATTCCGAGTCGGTATTCCTAACTTCCAATCTAAATGTGTTCCAGTGCATCTGCTCGGGAAAACATAATCGCCCGCAGCAAACTCATGTTTGTATGGTAAGTCTCAGAATGTTACAAGCATCTAAAGAGGAACTACATCAACTACTACAGCGCCATTAGTGAATCGAATCAGCGCATATCACATTCGGACGCCGTTTTTTCCGAGTACAATGGAATGCACCATTACTTTGCGAACAGTGGAGCTACAACGACAACATGTCTATGGCCATATCCCAACTCTCGAGTTGTTCTGTTGTAGGATGCAGGCAGCAACATAGATCCCTGCACAGTCTCTCAACACGCGAAAATGCCAGGACAGAGTGGATTCATTTTATTTTTAACGGCAACGGCTACAGTTTTTTCTGTGTGTGATGATCACTCCTCAGACTGCTTGAGCAACGGCAGGATTAGCATCTAAATTGAAGCTTAAAGATGGAGCAATTCATAAGGTACTGAAAAATTGGAATCTGTAAGTGTCACCATGTTTTGATTTAATTTACCAAATTAGTCTGGTTAGTATATTCAACTGCTGGTTAGCTAACGAGCTAGCGGGGCTAGCCACGGGCTTGTTGGGCGTGGAAGAAGTAAGAAAACTAAAGCTGGAGTCATTAAAAGTAAAGTAAAAGTAAAGTTATTGGTTGGAGTCAGGACTCATCTTTAAGTTATTTGTTGGGACCAGTGTCTGTTTTATAAGTCTGTCAGGCTCGGTAAACTTTAGCCACCATTAGTACAATCGCGTTTGGTTGTTTGCGCTGCGCTGTTTGGATGCAAATAGATTGCATCCAATAATATATTGGCTAACTAGCTCAACAAAATTGTCAATCCTAGCTTGTCTGCAAGTTGTATTCAATAAGTTCATGGACATGAGCCATAAACGGACCAGCTATAGCAGAGTGTCGCTCACACACCCACATACACAAACACAAGGCACAAAAGTACAATATTACACAGAATTGTTATCATTGAGAAACTAAGTGGAACCGCCTCAGCTGCATCTTCCCATTCTGGGTCAGACTCCGGCTCAAACATGTACGGTCTCAGTGTTGGTTCTGGAGCGGCCGCCATGGTGGTAAATTACAGTGTCAAGCTTATTTGCTTATCTCGCAATGCTACCTGAATCTTACTATGGCACATTGCAATCTTACAGTCCACGCAGTTGTGTGTTCAGCTGAGTGGTGTGTTCAGTTGTGTCAAAGTTAACATAAGCGGTTTTATCTTGCCACTAGAGGGAGCACTATGGGCTAACTAAATCACAACAAAGTTGACACTTTGAACACACCCCTTCCATCTCCCCTTGCCCACGTTGAAGAAAGGCACGTTCTGATCATATTCTGTAAATATAATTGTCATAATTTGCTTGATAATTGATTGTGTCATAATTCTGATTGTCTATTAGCTTGACCTAATTAGGCCTGTAATTCCTTTGAGGCTTGTTTGCGATAAAGGGTTACATGAATAAACCTGACTTGACATGTCTGTCTCACGTCTCACAAGCAGATGAGGGAAAAAGGCATGTGTGTTTACAAGCAACAGCTGAGTGAGATTAATCTCTGGTGTGACAGAGAACATAAACGTGATGCGCACCTCTTAGGTGCATCGCAAGAAATTGATTTAAATCAATTTCTACACTGGCCAACTTTTTATTTTGTGGCAGCTGTGCTAGATGAGCCTATGCACAGGAAATGCTGAATATGATATCCTTTCATTATTTATTTAACAAAAACTCTGTGCAAAAATATGTGAACTTATATCCTTATTACTTGAGACAATCCAAAACACTAAACTTCTTCCTGAGCCATTCTTTGGTAGATTTGCTTGAATGCAAAATTAGGCATTGCATTGTTATGTTTTACTTAATAAAATAAATAAGAATTAAAACATTTTAAAGCCGCAGCTACAAACCTAAGCAAGCAATGCGAGGACTGGTGGAGCAAGGACTCCACCATGATCTGTTCCTAATGATCTTCGCTCCTTTCAATAGTGAAGGAAGCACTGTAGCAGCGTTCACAGCAGTTGTACACACTACTACAGCAAAAAACTATATTGTTTCTGTTGCCTCCTACAAAAGAATCGTGATACCCTTTCCACCTCAAATTAAAAGTAAATCAGTCCCTCCAGGATGTTGCGATCGCAAAAATTAACGCAAGTTCAATTAATTGCCGCAATACTTGCAAGAGCTTGCATTTTTGCCAAACCCCCACAATATTCCCGCATAAAACGGTCAAATTGGCACGATGTTTGCAAATTTGACCAATCACCACACTTTTCTGCATAATATGGGCCAATCCAGAGCCACAAATAGCCTTGCTCCAATCAAATCATGTCAAGAAATCAACCTCCTCGTTCCAGTTTTTCACTAACAGCGGCGGTATTGCCAGCATGAAATGAGCGAACAGTTCACATTTACCAACAGCAAAGGATCGTGTAAAACAATTCCCCAATGTTTTGCATGAAAGTGGTGGTAAATTATTTTGTACTCCATGCAAGGTTGTGATGGAACACAAGCGAAAGTCGACAATTGACTGTCACTTCGCTACCGCAAAACACCGGCGAAGAATGGCTGGAACCTCAACAACACAACATAGACAAATCACCGTGACAGAGGCTGCAGCATCAAAGTCCTTACCTAGTGCTGAAAGAAGGTGAGTTCTCAATTCATTTAATTATGTTACTGAATAAAGTTGGTAATGAAAATCTGGGAGAAAGAGAGAGTGTAGGGGATAGAGAGATGCAGGCACACGCATACCTCTGTGGGACTGACATAATTCATTATTTTACCTAACATGCATCGGCCATTTTTGTGCTTAGATTGACTGGGTCTGGGGGTCTCCACCTGCACTGCTGTCAACATCCCCCTCTCTAAGAGCGACCATCCTGTAATGAGGAAGTTTTTAAAGGAAAAAGTAGTTAATGGAGGAGCCATCCCTGGTGCTCACCAGCTACAAGAGAAATACTTGGGAGCAGTGTATGAGAAGGAAAAAGAGGCAATGAAGACACATCTTGCAGGAAAGCCTATTGCTGTGATATTTGATGAGACTCCAGATATAGAGGGAAGATGCATGCTTAACATCCTCCTAGCACCACTGGAGAAGGATGAATCTGGGAGGGTTCTGGCCTACCTCGCAGACACTTAGAGCAGTGCAACCATTCCACTGTTTCCATGGCTGTGGTCAAGTGTCTACAAGAATATGGCATATCTAATGAGAACATCGTGACATTGACACAGATAACGCAGCATACATGAAGAAAGCTTATACAACTGCACTGCAATCTTTATTCCCCAACTCACTGCACATCACATGCATGGCACACATAATGAATCTCATAGGCAGTGCCTTCCGCAAACCATTTGATCAAGTCAACATGTTCATGCCGAGTTTCTCACAGATGTTCTACCATGCTGGCTCACGCAAAAAACAATACCTTCAATTCATGACAAACAAGATGCCAGCAGGAAAGAAGGCGAGCATGGCTCCAAACCCTTGTGCAGTACGGTGGAACTCATGGTTCACTGCAGTACAGTACCACTCTGAGCACTTTGAACTCTACAAGGAATTCATAGGAATGGAAATAGAGGTAAGATTTATTGATTTACAACTTCCCTCACACAATAAACACCCTGCAACATTAGAACATTAAAATTGTGTGCCTATGGCACTCCTTATGAATATTATAACATCTTAATTTTTTACAGGTATGTGGCAGAAGTGCACCACAGTCTGTTGAGAGACTATATGAGATGCTCCAAAATCCAGGCGTGGCTCAGCTCCTGCAGGTCCAGATCAACATTATGGCAGACAAGTGTAAAGTAATCCTCCAGATTCTGGATATCTTTCAGAGCAGATGCCCTGTGACCAAGATTTTAAACTACCTGGATGATCTGCAGATGAACTTCACTGCAAATAAAGAGTTACAGTATGAGGCATGTGCCAAATATTTTGAGCAGCTTGACCTATCCTGTATGTTGGTGTATGTTACATAAAAATAATCTGTAATAAAGCCATTTCAATTTATGCTCAGGAAAATAATGATGAATGAAAAATGATTTAATTTGGCTCTTGGAATTTAATACCCTTACAAGTTGAAGAGGTTGAGTGCAATAAATAATTTAATGTTTTTGTTATTTTTTGTATCTTAAGCGTTTTTTGCACACTCATTGTTACTCAGAAGAAAACAAGCTGAGATGTTATTCAAACAGCAGAGAACACATGGATGCTCTACCACTGGCATATTGTTTCATGTTCAAGCGATAGATAGATTTAATCTGTTTACCAAGTTAGTGCTTAAGTATACGAATTTGGTATGAATGAGTTTCACACCTCCGCCTACAACCGTTGAACAGGTTGAATGTACTTTTGTTTGAGATATTAACCAAATAATATTTACATTTTTGTTATCCAGAGTGTTTTGTTTGCATACAGGTATGGTTACTCAAACACCACCTTCACTGATGATATATTTTCATATTGTTTTACTCCTACTCTAAGTGGGACTAATTATATATTACTGGTAAGTTCTGCTGACTTGAAATTTTCAGCCATTCCGGCAGTTTTCCTGCAAGATAACAAAAAATATCGCAAATTGCATCGCAAATTTTGATAAAAGCCGCTGCAAATTGAATCGTTTTGGGCCGCAATAATCAGGAGAAAAACTGGTGGGACTGGTAAATACAGGCTTTACAGCCGCGCTACTCAACACACGGCCAACGGGCCGCATGCGGCCCAAGGTTAATATTATTGCGGCCCTTGGTTGAATTTTTATTGTCATAGCAACTACCAATAAAAATATAATATTCTCATTTCAATGAACACAAACCATTTCTAAACTAAATTAGTACTGACCACAAGATGGCGATCGTGCATACTGTGCTTATTTAGCAATCGTGGGATCAACAAAGAAGATAAAACAACACATGATCAGCGACAAAAACGCCCGGCGCTGGCACTGCCATTGATTTCCTATTTGGCAAGCGTTGCCGTCGATCCTAGCGTCGCTGCCGCCCTCGGCATTGTGCATCTGGGCGCAGACGCTGGCAGAGCCCCTGGCGCTGCGCTCAAAGTTCTACTATATTCAACTTTTACCTTCGCGACGCTGATCTCTGCGACTCGAAACCAATCACAGCACAGTTTGATATCATAGCCACAAAATAAAAAAACAAACAATGGAGGAGAAACCTGTTTTATGTGTGTCGGAGCATCCCGAGTTATACAACATGACGCTTAAATCATACCACGATCTGACTAAAAAGTTTGTGGCATGGAATGATGTCGGTTTACAGACGGGACTACCAGGTTGGTTGACAGCTTAGTACAGCTTTGTATATGCAGCCAGTCTATATTCACTAGTATGATCATTGGCGATGTGGTTAGCTACGGCTGATGCGGGCTGTAGTCCGAAATTGAACTCCACTCTATTCTTTCCTGAATGCTGTCATTTTAAAAACTCGACAGTGTGAAAGTAATGAATGTAATGTAATTCGCCTGGCACTGATCATGTGAAGGGGTCGCGCTCAACCTGGTGTTGACGCCGACGCTTTGCATGGCTCATGTGAAAGCCCCAACTGTGCAGGAAGTCTAGCCTAGCCTACTCTCAAGTCATGGCAAAACCGGCAAAACGTAAAATTTCTGATGAACACAGGGTATTTCAAAAAGCATGGGAGGAAGAATTCGCTTTTGTTGGGGTAAATAACAAACCAGTGTGCCTTCTTTGCCAGAGAACAATAGCAGTACCAAAACGGGCAAACGTTCAACGTCACCATGATAGCTATCACGGTGACTTGGAATTACATATCCATCTGGGGGTAATATGCCTATATTTATTTTATTAACCATTCTTGTGATTTATTGTAACAGCAATCTAACACTTTTACATTTAGTGAATAAAGCCTACTTATTTTGTCATTTAATCATTTGATATCCATGTGGCTTGAAATAACACTACAAAGTAGTTTCTTATATTACCAAAAAATGTGGGTTGCGGCCCTTTGACACAGCTGTATCTTGCTGTGTGGCCCTTGAGCTATGTAAAGTTGAGTAGCCCTGCTTTACAGTAACTTGTCTATTGACCCAACACCTGCCATGTTTGTTTTTGTAGACAATGCCACCTCCCCACCTACTACTACTAGTCATCATATTGTAATTCAAGCTTGAACTTGAAAAGTCGTCAGTAATGCAAAGTCCAGTCTCCAGTGTCGTTTATTGTTTTGTGGCCAGAACAGCGTTACCATAACATTTTCAGAAGAGGAAGACTGTCAGAATGATTATGATGATAGTTTTAGGGAAACTGGACAATTATTCTGTACTCAAAGTAAATACAATTCACAAAGGAGCTCACTTTCATCAGTCCACCCAAAAGTTAGGGGAGGCCACTGAGAAACATATCAGAAGCCTGCACGAGCTTGCAGATAAATATCCAAGACAGGTTAGTCATTAGGATTTTAGATCATTTAAGCTTTTCTGATAGCTCTTTAACACCTGACATGATGCTCGACAAAGCAATAGAGCTTGTGAGGAAGTAAAAGGGCATATTACTCCACAGCTACTACAGAATGGAAAGGACATCAGTTTAGGTTGTGAATGTGAATGTAATTAAGGGGACCCAAGGTACCAATCTGCTAGACCGTAATGTAGCTATTGCAATGGGCTTAGTCAAGTGAATATAGTAGATCAAAAGCACAGAACAGATTAGATTTTTGTATAGCA
This sequence comes from Hoplostethus atlanticus, assembly GCA_034670405.1. Classification (NCBI taxonomy): domain Eukaryota; kingdom Metazoa; phylum Chordata; class Actinopteri; order Trachichthyiformes; family Trachichthyidae; genus Hoplostethus; species Hoplostethus atlanticus. Next base: position 737,314 of record JAXDDX010000172.1, read on the forward strand.
GAGGTAGGCAAGTTGAGGATAAAGCCAATCAAAATAACTCTGAAAGAAGCTGCCGCACCATAGGGTGTAACCACTGCCAGGTGTAGCATGTCAGTGTTTTGCCCAAACTTGTTTTTCCCACCTAGATGCAGCCAGTTTGTCAGATTCCATTAAACAGAGAATGCCAAGATTACAACATTCATCACCCCTTTGGAAGATACTTTTTCAACAGACTTCCTTTTCGAATCACAAATGCCACGGAAGTCTTCCATTGCAAGATGACAGAGCCCCTCAAGGACCAGCCATGGCAGTGGCTATGTTAGCATGCTACCTTCTGTGCCAAAGTTTTAGATTTTGTTGTGGTATTTTCATATTTGGTGAGAAATATGCCATCTTGGTGTGCCTAAAGCTCTAGGGGACAGGGCAGAGTTTTCAAAATCTCAAGTATGATGAGAATACTGAAAAATTTAAAAATCATTGGGTCTGCAGCATGCATTTTTTAGAGAACATGAAGACTGAGTTGATTGGGGCCATTGACAACAAAATGAAAACCTGTCGAAGTTCCCTGTATTTCCCTGATGCAGCACTGATGGAGGCGAACTGGGTGGGGTAGTCAGAGCAGGTAAGTTAGCAAAATAACTAGCTAGCTAGCTACAAGTTACAGCTATGGTGGTTTCTGCTACTAACACGGTCACCTTCCCAAAACCATTCAAGTTTGCTAAACTCCTATTCAAAAACTATATATAAAAATATAACTTCATAATCGCTATTTCCTCTCTCAGGATACCTATCCAACTGCACAGCCTCAGAAACTTGGACGTTAGCAGCAACTACAAGTACCAGCATCTCAGTTCAACCTGGAACATCAGAGGTAAGATGACTATTCAGCTGCTGATATTTAAATGTATTATAATATGTAGTTGATCTGTGGAACCGAAATTATAAAAATTAGTGCTATTTTCATGTATGCTGGTGTATGTATTGTTTCGTGGGTGGGTGTCGTTACTGGTAGCAGGACTGGATATGGTCGTCTTTTGTTGATCATGTGTTCACTCTGTCGGTGCATTCACACAAGTTGTAGTCGGGGTATCTTTGCAATAGCTGGCTTCATAAAACCAAACATTTGTCAATCCCGACTAACCGGTCTCATAAAGCTGGTTTTCAACTCGCTCTGTCAACCCAGGATTTTACAATCCAGCTATGAGCATGTTCACATAAATCACAACAATAGCCAATTGCATGTAACATGGACAGATCCAAGGGAAAGAAATGGATTACAAACATTTTCTCTCAAGAACAATCTATTGTAATGAATAAGTATGAGCAATACAAAAAATACAACAGCGAAAAGTAACAGTTGCTACTACCAAGGCTAGAGAAGATTGCTGGAGGAAAATGCAGATTGTGTAATGCAGTGTAAATGTGTAGGTAAATAGGCTTATCACTGCCCGTCACTAAGGCACAGTGGGTATATTTCTCATTGATACAATATTGTGTCATCACATTGAGGCTGTGAAAAGTTAACAAGGTTAACCTCATATTCCTCAGGGCTGTGGTGATGGAATATGGGTTCAATATATAGTACCAATCACTCTCGGGAATCCTAATACATTTCAGCGCACTTAATATGCAACAGTAAATTGAATTAATTGTTGATAACTAACTAACCAGCTATTGTAAGCTACCCGCTATTCTATACAAGCCCTCTTTTATAGCCTGAAATACTACAAACATTTATTATATGTCTAATATAAGAAATCCTTACAGAAAGCAAATGTGTTCTGTTGGTCTCTAAACATCATTGACCTGCTAAGAACCCTCCTTGCCATCTGATAATTCAATATTATCCCTCTGTAAACTTGTTTTTTATTTGAATGCAATGGTTTTGTTCATATTTAGTTTTGTTAATGGAATTGTTTCCAATAAATATGATTTAACAAGTCCACAGTATCCAATATCCTAAACATAGCCTGGTCCGGAGCAGGTTAGCTGTGCCAAATTACCATGGCTATCCATCCCGCTTGAGTGAGTCACCTTCATAAGAAGCTTGCTAACCCACTAATCTCACTTTGTGAGACAGGCCCCTGCTTGCCATTCTACATCACAATGAAAATATTGTGAAGAAAAAACAACTAACCACCAGCACTGGTAAGTGATTCGTAGTAGGGTGACTTGAAACACAAACTACTCAAAAGCCTAGTCCTCTAAGCCCCTAAATGAGATTCCCAAATATTCATTCTCACTTTTCTAAATATCATTTCATAGTTACCATGATGTCATGTAGAATAGATAACCATTGCCCTTTTACAGTGGATATCCAGTAATTACAGGCATAACCCGATATAAGGTTTAGGTCTACTGCCGGCAGTCCAAACAGTAGGTGATTAAGACAAGCCTCAGTGTCTGATTTTTATTTTTTAAAGCCAGAGCTGAATTATCATTTGATTTCATGGTGACTGCTTTTTATGCACGTGAACATGGTTCTCTCATACCAGAAACTTTTGCATCCTTTGGTATGGCATTTTATGACACTGGCAGGTGCTATATGACGCTTTTGTGATTGACTCAACTCAATCTGTATTTACTATGTCCACAAACTTCCATAATCATGCCCCACACAAGTGAATTATGCAACTATATAATTAGAATCAATGATAATATTATCAGATGGCAATTTAGAAGAAAGTGTGGTGCTGATAGACGTATGGCAGTCTTAACCACTTCCCATGTGCATAGCGTTCATTGACTTTGTTTGTTAAATCCCTCTAGAGGGAATTTGTTGTTAAAAAAAATAAAATGGCCTAAACCATATTATCTATCTCTCTATCTTACCACCTACAGTATTAGTATTTGAGCATCTATGATGGTTGTCCAAGAATTTGCACATTACCAATACTCTGATTACCTGGACACATTAAAACCTTGTGGTAAAACAGTCCTGCTGTGGCGGTGGTATGGCGAAGGAAAACCAGACAAGTCCTGCTTGTGGTGAAAAATGAACAGTAGATTTATTAGAACGTGCAGGGGAGTGGGGAGGAGGCGAAAGGGAACTCCGATTCTTCCCGGACCAGGGGAGCAGTCTAGGTGGAGTTGCTGTGGTGTGCGTACTAAATCCAGGGTCATACACAAGGCAATCAAATCAGCGTTAATACTCTCTCCTATTTTCCACACCACCTCAGAGATCCGGTCTGCTTGCCTCCGTCAACCACCTTCCTCTCTCCCTCCTCCTGCTGCCCTGGAGGTCTTATAGGGCTTGCCAGGTTGATCACTGATACGAGGCAGCTGTGTTCCCTCCAGGACCTGAGGAGTTGACAGGGATAGAACTGCTTGTTGATTAGCATGCCCAGCTGGCACCGGTTAGGGAAGGGGTGTCTGGGCTTACATTGGTGGTGCTGCTAGCCCAACTCACCACATATCCTTCCACCCAGCTCCCTGTCCCAGCAGGGAGCTGCAGCCCAGAGGCACTCATCTCTTCTGGAGAGGCTGTCAGCATTGCTGTGCAGCCTCGTGGGGCAATGCTCCACTTTGAAGTCGAAGTTCTGCAGCTCCAGGAACCACCGGGTGACTCTCGCATTCTTCCCCTGGTTGACATACAACCATTTCAGGGGGGCATGGTCTATAACAAGAGTGAACTTCCTCCCCAACAGGTAGTATCGCAGTTCATGCATTGCCCCCAACTCTTCTACAGTTATCTGAATTGCTCTCTAATGCTGCTTCGTGAAATACCCCCGGACAGTATCGCAACCAAAACAATGAGCCAAAGGACACAAAATAAGATTAAAGTGCTGAGACATGGAAAGTGTCTACTACTCTTGCAAAGTTACCTTAGCAAGTTTAGTATGTTAGCCAGCCAGATGGAATCACAAGCTACCAACCACAACATTGCAACTAATGTTCTAAAACTGCAGGGACTGGAGGGCGAACAAATGTTACCATAAACATCATATAAACCTAAACGTGGGATAACTTGGTTTATTTACTATGGTCATCCATCTGGCTCATGTTAGCTCACTATGTAACTAGCTACACGATTGGCCACATTTAGCCTTCAATGTCTAAGACCACATTACTTGATGTTAGCCATGTCAGTTAGCAATGTTGTAAAAATATGTACTTACTGTACAGTCATCTGCCTTCTCGGACCGTTTTGCTCAGGTTGCCTTTTTCTGAAAAATGTCTCCAAAACTCCTTTAAATGTGTATGGAAACTTTCTTGGCCTGTTACACACACTCCTGGATCTCCTTCTTGATTTGACATTAAACAACTACACCACCAGTCACTGTTTGGTCGGTTCTATGTCTGCCAGCCACTGTACCTTCTTCTTGGCCAGTAAGAGTTTAGTTGTTCGAGTTGAAATTTTCCACCCTGTTCACCATCCCGAAGTGGAGACGAGAATCCAGGAAAAGAAAGCCTGTTGTTTCCATTAGTTTGAATGATTTTTGGAGCATCCCACAGCCTGCCTGAGACACATAGCTAGTGTCATCCAATAGCATGTGTTTGTGAGGACTGATTGATAGAGATAAGGTTTTAAAAACATGGCGTAATATCCATTTAACTACCTTGGATACTGCACTGACAAGCAGAGCATGATCCACAAATGCTGAGCTGCAGCAGGTCAAACACTTTGTGACTAATGGGTGGCCCAAGTACTAATGTGCCAGTCAAGGTAAAGCCTACTACATGTCCAGACACCACCTTACAAACTGAAAGGGTCTATTATTGTAGAACAAGGCATTGCAAAATACTGCAAGCAAGCTTAGTACAGTGTATGGTGGCCTGCAATAAGTAAGCATATTCAGGAAGTAGGCTAGTTAACACATGCAGTGTCAGATGTCCAAACCTACTCGGAGCAGCGAACCTCTGATCACTACTCCACTCCCCACACGCCCAAGAGGAGGTCTCCCTCGGAAAAGAGATTTCAATCTCAAGGGACTTCCTGGTTAAATAAAGGTATAATGATCGCATTTTAATACCAGGGTCCCATTTCACATACAGGACTAAGTCAGTTAACCAGATTAGTTTATGTAAAAGCCACCAGGTGAAATCACACATCCAACAGCAGAAATTAGCGCACCATTTGTAAGAGAGGTTCTTGTCGATGAAGGAGCAATCATTGTAAGGAGAGCATTGAGAACTCCAGCAATGAATAGGAGGCACAGTTGCAAATCCCTGACCGTGACAAACGCTGTGTATTGGGCTCCACTTCTTTGCGACAGGCACATTTTTATAAATTGTTGGCGATGCTGAAAATATCAGCAAAGCCACAGTATGCTATCAGAAAAGTCTACCTGGCATTCAAAAGGCTGGTCCCCCCCCCAGTCTTCTTCTTGTTGGCTACATTAAGATCGTTTTGAGAGGTAACCACTTACTTGGACATTACCCAGTTGAATATGTAGAATTGCAATAAAGACCTGTTTGCACATTTATTTATTTTTTTATTTGATTTTCACCTGCTGCCAGGTCCTTTTGTTGCCACTGCCGGATGCCCTGGGAAGTAATTAGAAATATTATTTTTAATGTTTCAATATGGTGACATTATCAGAAACCACAAGAGTCCAAATATTAGAGGCTAACCACCACTTTAAAATTTTGCAGAATTAAATTAGCCACAGTCTTTAGTGAATAAAAGTCTTCTTATGCATTTAATTTATCTGCAATTCTCTGCCAGGCTTCCTCCCTCAATCTAGCTGCTCATCAAGAATTCTATTTCTGCTTCATAAGCCTCAATGAGTTCTTGCTCTGTAGAGCTGGAAAAAAAAGAACCCTCTCTTGCTTTTCCATGATTTTGGAAGTCTACAACCACAAAACAAAATAAAGCAATATAAAAAGGTTACATTATGAGAATAAGGGAATTATTGTTTTTGGCAATTTCAATATGTTACGTGATCTTTCAAACGGTAGTCTCGCCTTGTGTCCATATAAGGAGTGTGATCCTGTTTTTGCCGTTCAATTCATCTCAATAATCTTAATCTTATTTTAATGCTGGATTGTCTAATCTAGGGCTGCAACTAATGATTATTTTCATAATCGACAACAATTACTTTACCAAAAACACACATTTTTCAAAGGAAAATATTAAAACTTCATTGCATATTAACAAAACAAATCAAAACAAGCAATTTAAACTAGACTGAACAAAGCCAGTACTAGGGGCTAGTACTGGCAGGTAATGAGAACCACATTCTCAGAGATAATACTTTTAAATAAAACAAATAATAAATCATACAAAAATGAATAAATAATTTTTAAGTGCAAATGGTTTGAAGGAAAGCATCCATACGGCTTTGTTTTTACTAGAGTAAGGGAAACAAAAAGGAAATGTCAGTATTGAGTTTTAGAGTTGCACACCAAATGTAACAATGGTATGGGTGAGTATGCAATTGTCAGTCATTTTTAAAAAATCTATTTGACCTATTGCCTTAAAATAATACAACACATTTACAAGATATTTAAAGGGGTCATATTATGGAAAACGGCTTATTCCTGGCGCTTATACATGTTCCACAGGAAATCATTTACCTAAGTAGCTGAGAAAATTTGAAATCTGGAAGTCAACCCGTTTTTCTGTATTTTCCTTTTTCCAAAAACGGTGCCAAAGATAGGAGAAAAACAGGCCGTTTCAGAAAGTAGCTTGGACGCTTTGGACGTCATAACGGGCGCTTCTTAACATAATCCAGCCCCTCTCAGAGCATGCCCATGCCCAGGTGAACAACCAATCCCATTTACCTCGTCTCAAAATGCAGCTCACGGCAGCGCCGCAAGCCGTTGCTTATGGTGCATTCCATTGTACTTGGAAATCGATAATTCAGAGTCGGTATTCCTAACTTCCAATCTAAATGTGTTCCAGTGCATCTGCTCGGGAAAACATAATCGCCCGCAGCAAACTCATGTTTGTATGGCAAGTCTCAGAATGTTACAAGCATCTAAACTCAACATCAACTACTACAGCGCCATTAGTGAATAGAATCAGCGCATATCACATTCGGACACCGTTTTTTCCGAGTATACAGGAATGCACCATTATTTTGCGACCAGGGAAGCTAAAACAACAACATATCTACGGCGATATATCAACTCTCCAGTTATTATTTTGTAGGATGCAGGCAGCAACATAGATCCAGTCTCCCAACACGTGAAAATGCCAGGACAGAGCGGATTAATTTTATTTTTAACGGCAACGGCTAGTTTTTTCTGTGTGTGATGATCACTCCTCACACTGCTTGAGCAACGGCAGGATTAGCATCTAAATTGAAGCTTAAAGATGGAGCAATTCATAAGGTACGTGGCCCATCTGCAAAATTGGAATCTGTAAGTGTCACCATGTTTTGATTTTTACATTACATTACATTACAGTCATTTAGCAGACGCTTTTATCCAAAGCGACTTACAATAAGTGCATTCAACATAGGTAGGCAAGAAAACTACTAGTCACCAGAAATCGTAAGTGCATTTCCTTCCTAAACAAGCAACTAAGAGCATAACTAGTGTTAAGGTAAGAGTGCAATAAGTTAGCAACCTACTATATCTTAAACAAATGAGACAAATAAGATAATCAAATAAACAAGAGCTAAGACAAATAAGTGAACCAAATAAGCAAGAGCTAAGACAAATAAGTGTATCAAATGAACAGGAGCCAATAAACAAGAGCTCAGACACATAATTGACGATTGATTGTAAATTGATTTAATTTACCAAATTAGTCTGGTTAGTATATTCGACTGCTGGTTAGCTAACGAGCTAGCGGGGCTAGCCACGGGCTTGTTGGGCGTGGAAGAAGTAAGAAAACTAAAGCTGGAGTCATTAAAAGTAAAGTAAAAGTAAAGTTATTGGTTGGAGTCAGGACTCATCTTTAAGTTATTTGTTGGGACCAGTGTCTGTTTTATTAGTCTGTCGAACATGTCAGGCTCGGTAAACTTTAGCCACTATTAGTACAATCGCGTTTGGTTGTTTGGCTGCGCTGTTTGGATGCAAATAGACTGCATCCAATAATATATTGGCTAACTAGCTCAACAAAATTATCAATCCTAGCTTGTCTGCAAGTTGTATTCAATAAGCTTATGGACATGAGCCATAAACAGACCGGCTACAGCAGAGAGTGTTGCTCACACACACACATACACAAAACAAGTACAATATTACACAGAATTGTTATCATTGAGAAACTAAGTGGAACCGCTCAGCTGCCTCTTCCCATTCTGGGTCAGGCTCCGGCTCAAACATGTATGGTCTCAGTGTTGGTTCTGGAGCGGCCACAATGGTTATGGTAGATTTCTGCATCAAGCTTATTTGTTTACCTTGAGCAGCATGAGCGCTCTGCTCTCCGCCTCCGCCAGGCGATTGCGTGTAGGTTGTATGTAATGAGCACTGCGCCTCACGGCGTGAGGCGGCCAATCAGAGCAGTGCTCATTACATACAACCTCCACACCCTCAAAACAGCCTGTTCTTTACAATGGAGAAAATGAGAGACTGAAACACACACCACAGAAGCTGGTTTTAGGATTTTTTTTTATATAGACTTCACAAACGTCTTGTAAAGACCCCCAGGAACAGTTTAAATAGCCCAAAATGAGTACAATACCCACCCTTTAATGAGTAAACTGCCCCTTTAATTTGGTCGGAGATGAAAACAAATCGTAAAACAACATGTTGCGCATCTCATCTGTACCACAAATCCATCACATTGTAAATTGAATTCTGTCCAGAAAATATTTATTGGTAATTGATAAATAGGCTGCATGCGTTAGCTAAAATTGACACCCTTTCCTAAACTGTATTTCCAACTTGCACCAAGCAGATCTGGCCGTGTATGCGAGCAAGTAGGGGACGCAAAGACAGATCACATAGGGTCTGAGTGAACAAGCCATGATGCGAACCTCCGCCAAGTTCAACACAAAATGATGCGTCGATCATGAATATACACGTAAACATATTTGTTTTTTTTATGATTTTGACTGCATTCATCTAAAGCAATAGAAAAATTCCATGCCAACAAATTGCACATTGTCCAACATAATTTAACCTCAACCATGACTTAAAGATAATGATAGATACTTTATTGATCGCAGGGTGGAAAATCTGGGGTTGCAGCAGCATAACAGTATCTTAACTTGTATCATAGTATCATCACAGTATCATAACTTGCTCATCAACCTAACTGTGAAAATCCTGCCATATAAATTATCCAGTATCCAATTATCCAGAGTCCTGTAGCCTATAAAAAGAGGTTCACCTGAAGTTTAGGTCCTTGCTTAAATCAACATGGCAGAAGAAAAAAAAAGAAAAGAGCAATATTTTCCAAACAGGAAATTCAGTGTTAAAAATATAATTTATATAGCGTTGTAGAAAATACATAGGTCTAGCTTTTTTTTTTCAAAGTACGGGATGAAGCAGATAATGCTTTTGACATGTTGTGGAGTGCAGGTTAGACAGCGATCTGTGCCAGCAGTAAAGGATCTTGCCTACGCGCCACCTGCAAAGAGATACTTGGAATCTCAGACTAGCAGCAGGTCACTGTCTGGTCATCGTGATGAACGAGAGTACTACATGAGTTGCGACACGTTTCGGGAAACACTTGTGAAATTCACGAATGTCTTTAAGAGGTACTTCAAGATATAGTTAGCTGCCAATAAAGTCAGAAGTCGCTAGTTCCCACTTTCAGTGCATTTGGGAAAACATGGACACCTGCAGTAAATACTTCTATCTCATAAATTAGCCTAGGCCTACACGTCTAGCAACAAGCATGGGAATAACAAAGCTGTTACAACATGTGTTTTCTAGTACTGCAGATCGAAGTTAGACATGTTTTCAAGTACAACTTGATGCAAAGGAAATGTTGTTTACCGTTCACGATGTGCACCGCCATGTTTGCTGTGACAAAATGTTTATCTTAGTAAACTCGGGATTTAAAAAAATGGCTACATTTTGCCTAAATAAAGTGGCGTTCCATCCTTTTCCTAGTACGAAGGACTCCGATTTTCGGTCATGTCTGGAACGCAGCCCACAATAGTATGACTTGGACCAATTGCCAAGAACTCCAGACAGGTATTCCTACAATGTGAATGGTATTTTCAATTCACCGATACAAAATGCCTTTGCAGATTTTTTGGTCAAATGAGCTTTGATGAGTTTTTCTGGTCCATTCCCTTCCATACTGGCGGGAACTTTAAGTCCCACAGGGCGCTGGTGTCCCTAACGTTTTTAGGAAATATACTTAAGCATTAAGAAATAATAATCTCGAAAACGTCCATAGTGCGTTTTTGTCATGACATGTAGGTTCATGGTTTTAACGTTGTTAAATGTGCTAGGTTATTTCAGTATAGCGTTAGCCACAGGCGAAAACGCTTTATCTACTCTAATCTCATCTATTTCCTTGTTAAATGATATGTTAAAATGAGACAGTGTAGTGTTGTGATTATGATGGTGATTTCCCTACAATCTGCAACCCCATTACGTTTACTCCTAATTACACTTTCACTCGTCTAACGATAGCTGACGTTAGCCTGCTGTAGAAAGACACTGCTCTATTGACGACAACTCCAGAAAAATGTGAACTAAAAACAATACAACTAATCACGTGTGACGTTACGTGTATTAGCTAGGTTTTTCAGTCGTCTGTGACCTGCAGAGCAGTAAAATCTAACATGAAAACGGAAGCGCTCACGAGCGGCCCAGTTTGAGATGCTGACGATTATGTTAGCTAACATTATCTGGTTAGCTAGCCGACACAACCGCAATCAATGAACGAAATCATATATGAGCAGCAATATACAAACTATGAACTGCAAAAGATTACAGATACTTACTTCGATGTTATGTCAACGTTAAAATGCCTCTGTAGGTGTAGGGCGATGCTTGGTCGCTGGTCTGGTTGGAGGAAAATGGAGAATCTGGGCTCTGATGTCACGTTCAACAAATATCGGAAACTAGACAACTTTCCAGTTAACCAGTATGAGGTTGCACTGGGGAGCTGACCAAATTATAAAAACGAGTGATAATCCCGAAGTCGTTTTTTAGCTGTTCGGTTTTTAAGATGTCATAAGTAAAAGCATGTTATTTTAGCATGTGTTGTATTTTTTAGACACAGCACATATTGGGCACATTGGACTCAAACGCACAATAGATCACTGTGCATAGATTAGTATGATATCTAATCATCTGTACAAACTGTGACATGATTTATTTTTGACTTTTTGTTGAGCAACACCTTATGTTTTTCTGAATTATACAGCAACAGTGATGTTATCTTGATCTATTGTGATTTCTAAAACGTAATTAAGTTTAAAAAAAGAAAAGGCGTTGAATATAGTTGAATTCAGCAACATCTGAACAAAATCCGCCAAAGGATTAATCTACTAGTTTCCGACTTTATCTACTCGTCATCCAATGCGCCATACAGAGACAGCGAAGACCCCGCTCTCCCAGGCCGCAGCAACAACGATACTATTGGGGGTGTGGCTGCTTTCCTACGGTGGCCCTGAGAGCTCAACGCACTACAATTTAGGAAAACACATGCAAGTAGACATAACACAAGCAAATTAAGAAAACATCTTCATCAATTTGACAACACACACAACACATTACAGACAACACAACACATTAAGACAACACAACACAATACAGAACGCGCTGCAATTACACCAAACGACAACGGAAGTGTTTCCAGAGGACCCTTAAAAGTGATGAAGACATCTGGACAGTCAGAGCTGTTGAAAATGAGCTAAAATGTAAGTGTTTTTGGTTTATTTTAACATTGTGATCGCATGATTCAGATATTATTACAGATATCTGCTGTTAACCTAGTGTTGGCCTTTTGCTTATTATTAGCCTGACCTGACGAAATACTAGTGATGGCGAAATGAAGCTTCCTGAAGCGTTGAAGCTTTCCAGACAATTGGTTTGAAAATAGCTTAATTCATTCGAGGCTTCAAATGCACACTAGGGCCACCTGCTGGTCAAAAGAATTTAGCAGGCGAGTCTATTGTAGATGAAGGCTGCGATGTGTGTAATAGTTGGGCCAGTGAATGAAACTACTGTTGTGAATAATGACAATAAAGAAATGAAAACATATCTATTGTTGTTGTGACCTAATACAAAACCATATGTTTATTAGATTTTATTAGATTTTATTACATTACTGTAATTTAGCAGACACTTTTCCAAAGCGACTTACAAAAGGTGATGGTTTACTATGAGGGGATTGAACCCACCAACCTGTGACTGAGAGTTTCATGCTCTACCAACTGAGCTATCTGGGCCATACTGTGTTAGAATTGCATCAGCTTCTCACTGGCAAACTGGGTAACACTGCTGCACTGATCATCTAAGATGAAGTGGCTGAAGTGGTGGGGTCCCCAAGTTAGTCAATGAGTTATTTCTCTTCTAGTTTTTCTGATCGCTGATAGTGTATAGCATGAAAATACAGCTTATTATAATGCTCTCATGAGAAATGCGTAAATGTGCCTGTTCATATACAGTACAAACTACAACCCACGAGTAGTGAGGGGTTCTTTCCTTATATCTGTAATTCAAAACTGTCCACCAACCCCAAATCCATTCCTGAAGCACTCCATGGATGAGGCTTCAAATGTCATCAATGATGTAATGATGTTAAAATGATACAAGCCTCGATACTGAGGTTCACAGGAAACTGCCCTACGTTCTCGACACGCGAGATAAAATAAACCAAAAACACATTTTAACCAAAAACATTTTAGCTCATTTTCCAACACTACTGACTGTCCAGACGTGTTCATCACTTTTAAGTGTCCTCTGGAAACACTTTTGTTTGGTGTAATTGCAGCGCGTGTCTGTATTGTGTTGTGTTGTCTTACTGTGTTGTGTTGTCTGTAATGTGTTGTGTTGTCTTAATGCGTTGTGTTGTCTGTAATGTGTTGTGTTGTCTGTAATGTGTTGTGTGTGTTGTCAAATTGGTGAAGATGTTTTCTTAATTTGCTTGTGTTTTGTCCACTTGCATGTGTTTTCTTAAGTTGCAGTGCGTTGAGCTCTCAGGGCCACCGTACCTTTCAAATTTTTTAAATCGTTAATAGGACTTGACGCACATTGTGAAAATTATAGCAAAATAGACCCTCTACCAAATCGTTTTTTTTGTGGTTGTTTTACTTTAGAGATCAAGTGGCACAGAGATACTCATTTTAATTTGTTAACCAAAAGTCAGTCAAAGATAAAATAAGAAACTTTAATGATCCCCATGTGGAGAATGGGTAAACTGGGTGCTGTATATGAAAAGTGTTTGATGTTAATAATGTGCTTAATAAGTGCTCTAGCACTTGTATGAGTGGTGGGAGGGTATGCATGATTGGAGTGAGTAAAACCACATTGACTTTAAAAAATCTAGCTGTTTACACCAAAGTGATGCGGTAGTACAGTGTTGTTGTAAGAGAATCGCTGAACAATGCTTTGACTTAGCCACTACAGTAAATAAATCACAGAGCTACCTCTTGGTATATGAATGTACCTCGCACCAACCTAGAGCTGGCTCATTCTTGTGTGATTTAGTAGTAACAGTACTAGCTGTAGTAGTTGTAGTTGTAGCAGTTCTAGTAGTTGCAGTAGTACTTGTAGTAGTTGCGGTAGTAAGTGTAGTAGTACTTGCAGTGGTAATGTAGTGGTAGTTGTAGTATTTTCAGTAGTAGTTGTAGTAACAGTTGGAGTACTTGCAGTAGTAGTAGCAGCAATAGTTGTAGTATTATTAGTAGTTGTAGTAGTAGTTGTACTTGTAGTAGCAGTAGTGCTTGTAGTAGTTGTAGTACCAGCAATAGTAACAGTACTAGTTGTAGTAGCTGTATTTGCTGAAGGACACTAATAATAACAATAGTAATAATAGTGTTCTTGCTGAAGCAAGTCCAATAATGACAAGAAAATGTATTTTCTGAAGAAAATGTGTTTGCTTCTTCATGAAAATGTTAAAAAGCATTATGTTCATAATGCTTTTAAAAAAAAATCAGTTTGAAGTGAAATCAACATAATGGAAAATGGTTTAAAATAATTCTGATGTCTCTAGGTGAAGTAGTGAAGACTTTGGTTATTTTATTTTATCTCTATTTTATTGTAATATTGGTTGTGTTTTTATTCTTTGTGATTTTAATGTTAAGCGTCTTTGGGTACTCAGAAAAGCTCTATATAAAATAAATGTATTATTAGTTGCCAGGGTGTTACTAAGTGGTTGCTAGGGTGTACTAGGTAGTTGTTAGGGTTTTACTAGCTGGTTGCTGGGGTATACAAGGTGGTTTCCAGGGTGTTTCCAAGTGGTTTCTAGAGTGTACTAGTTTGTTGCTAGGGTCTACTAGGTGCTTATTAGGGTTTTACCAGGTGGTTGCTAGGGTGTATTAGGTGGTTGCTATGGTGTTGCTATGTGATTACCAGTGGTTGCTCTGGTGATTCTAGGTGGTTGCTAGGTGATTACTAGTACTATTTACCAGTACTAGTGATTAAGCAATCCCACTAATAAGTATGCAAGAGAACACACACACGCACACACACCTACCTCGAACCAAATTGCAAAATTGCACAACTGTATTGCACTAATCTATTATTTATTGCACTACCTTGTATATTTTATGTATATTTTTTGTATATTTTTTGGATTGTTTATACAACCTTTATCTAAACTTGTTTATTGTTTCTTGTATAGTGATGTGTGCCTCTCTCTTGCTTTGTACTGCTGCATAACTGCAATTTCCCCTCGGGGACAATAAAGAGCCATCTATCTATCTATCTATCTATCTATCTATCTATCTATCTATCTATCTGATACTTAATTTCTTCATTAATTAACTTCACAGCAAGTTTTATCCTCATGACAAATATTTATTTTTTTAAATGGTGGACATCTAATTTTGGAATGAAACTCCTCATTTACACAATCTGTACTGTTTGCAGCATTTCTGATGTATACAATGTACATTTCCTATTCCTATTCGATTACATCCCTTTCTAGTTGATAACTGTCCCATAGAGACCTACAGACCATGGAGAGGTACTGAACGAACAGCCTTTTAAAGTTTTACAGGAGACCTATCATTACACAATATCAGTTCAGTATGTGATGTATTTCTGTGGGCGTGGCCTGATAATTTTCCACTGTGCATGATGAAATACTGGTGGAGCTAGTTCCGCTACTCCACTCTAGAGAGAGTTCACCGATCTCCATTAAAAAAATCTGTCAATTGAATGTGGCCTTGCTTTAAAGCAAACATATATACGTCGTAGAACATAACTTAAGACCTTTTACGAACTCTTAGGCACCACTGCTAAATTCGGCATAGATGTGTTCCACCAAGCAGCATTTATATAAATGTCATTTTGTAATTTCAACTTTTACATCAGGTTCAGCTGTTCTTCCTGGTTCCTCCCACGATCTTATTTCACTAAAATACACCGTGGATGGCGATAGCGAGCAATGAACCAATTAGAAAAGTTTCGATTTTATTGAAACAGCTGTTGCTTTGTGAAGCACTTGTATGCCGAATTTAGCAGTGAATGCTGGTTCGTTAAATGCCTTAAATTATGTTGTAAGAGGTACGTATGTTAGCCTACAAGCAATGTCACACTAAATTGCCATATTTGTGAATAGAGTGTTGCGTGGTTCACTCTCCATACAAGAGAAGCGCGTATCCGGGCTAGCTCCGCCCACCCAGCTCCGGGAAGAACAGAACTCGTGGGTTTGGTCCCTGTAATCACAGACAGACAGAAACGCAGACAGAAAAACTGTTAGCTCACTCATCTATACGGTGGATTTATTTCATATACTACCGTCATTTGTTCATTTGAGGATATCAATATCCAAACGCAATCACCAAAGCGGTTGACTACTGGTTGCTGTACCTTTTGCATACTCGTTTTATTAATTCAACAGGTAAACCATTGACCTTTTACTGCCCGTGGAGTTGAAACTGTTATAGTGGGCCTATGGCATTTCTAGTTGACTTTCTAGAACTAGTCGATGTTCTCCTTATTATTATTTTAACAATGACCTGGAAACATGTTTAAATTCAACCGATTGATATAGATAACTATGTTAACGTTTTTGTAAGTAGTATTTAAGTGGGATCAGGGTTATTCTCTCTCTCTCTCTCTCTCTCTCTCTCTCTCTCTCTCTCTCTCTCTCTCTCTCTCTCTCTCTCTCTCTCTCTCTCTCTTCTCTCTCTCTCTCTCTCTCTCTCTCTCTCTCTCTCTCTCTCTCTCTCTCTCTCTCTCTCTCTCTCTCTCTCTCTCTCTCTCTCTCTCTCTCTCTCTCTCTCTCTCTCTCTCTCTCTCTCTCTCTCTCTCTCTCTCTCTCTCTCTCTCTCTCTCTCTCTCTCTCTCTCTCTCTCTCTCTCTCTCTCTGAAGAATGAACCACTGTGCTAGTTATTTTGTTTTGGGATCAGATTATACATAGAAAGTGATGCCTGCACATCCTTATAAAATGGTCTTGTTTGTTGATCAGGAATTTGATATGAATGAAAATGGTGTGATTATTGTGAAATGTCCATTTTAGATTTCAAAATGATTCAAGTAATTAAATTTGTTTAAACTTAAATTCCTAGTGATTACAAATAACCTTTTTTTCTCTTGTTGCTTTTGTTGTACTGTATGAACATGAACATAGTTGGTGATATTTTGTTTCTCTCTGCTCTAGGTACCAAATGTGTGACAGTATGGATCAAATTTCTCCATTGTCCACTGGGCACCAGTCCACTCTGAAGGTAGTAATATATGTAATACATACAATACATACAATTAATGGTCGGTTTGAGCAGGTAGGGGAATAGAGTGCAGTTCACACACAAGTTTGGACTCAGTTTACTGCATTTCTTTTACTCAAGTGAGAGGTGGTAACAGTTTTCTTTTTGATCAGCTGATGCCAGATTTGTAATTCTCCTGCACTTTAATTAACCAGAAAAAGAATAAATGTGATAAGACCACAGAAATAATACCAAACATAGATATGAGCAGAAAGAGTGGAGGCTGTCTATACATTCACTCTGTATACTCAGAGAGTCAGTCCCCTTGGCAACCAGCTAGACTAATGAAAAGCTCCAGGACCTTGAAGGCCATGTTGTTTCCCCACAGCGTTTTTCTGTTATGACAGATTGAGAAAAAACTAAAGATGAGTGATTTAGACTGCATGAATATTCTGGATTTACTGTATGAACACTATAGTCTTGCTGCTCTACCAGCTGGTCTCCAAATGTAGAACAGACTGTAGAACAGGACAAGGGTTATGTTTGATATTAAAAAAAAACACTAAATAAAATATATTCTCATGACGTTAGCCATTGTAGAGGTGTGAAATTAAAATTCTACTGTGGATTTAAAGATTGATAGATTCAAATTTAAGGGCTCATACTATGAAACAGTATTTATTTAAGAACTCTCATGTGTTACTTATACCCTTGAATTTCATCCTTTATATAGATGAAAAGATGCCATCTTAGCTAGTTACATTTCAGGGCCAGGTCTGTTCTCTAAGCTTATGAAGAGCAGAGAGGAAGAGGAGGCTTCATAAAGCCGCCACCCACCGGCATGAAGTAAAGGAACAGGAAAGACCATATATGGTTCCTTTCCCTGGCAGCTGACACCCAGGCCTGGCTCAGGGAATAAGGCCTTTCCTTTTCATTTTGACTGGTGATGACAAATAAGACAAAGCTCTGCAGAAAGGGAGTGCCCACATTTTCTCTCTGCACTATCTTTTGCCTTTTGGAGCACCATAAATCTGGTGAGGTTGGAGTAATTGAGGTTTTTCCTGAGTGACTCACAGTATCTACAGTTGATCACTTAGTCATCCAGACAACTGGCAACTATACACAGTATACCTCATTTGTCCTGATAACAAAGTAGGAGTGTCATCAGTATTATGGCTTTATCTTGGTAGAGATTAATTGGAAATGTTTCAGCATGCTGCATTTTTCTTCTTCTGTTTATTGACAGCGACAGAAAGCATTTGATTTTTCTGAATATCCCATGTCACTGTTCATGGGATATTACCTGCCTTCAGATGATGAGCAATCACTCCAAGAGGTGCCCTCAGGCCTAGATTGTACGCCACAAGGTATGCCATTACCACAGGGTTATGACTAATGGGCAGTGTAATACACTACATACACATAGCCTATATCACCCTCAAACACAAAATAGACCTTTGCCATTCACTGACTTACTTTGAAAGAAATATATATATATACGGTGCCTTGCAAAAGTATTCAAACCCCTTGACTTTTTACACATTTTGTTGTGCTATTAAGTTATTTCAAAACACATTTATTTGGTATTTTTCATCTGAGTTCTATGCAAACCCCTTTGCTTCGTTGCCACACAACACAAAAAGTTGTCCGACATTTCAGATTACCGTTACTCAGATGTCATATTTAGATTGTATTTAACAATTCTGAACATTGGTTTCCTTTCAAACTTTTTTCAAACTTGTCTTTCTTGCTAACAAAGCTGAGACCAAGGCCGAATCCCAATTCTCATTTTCACCCCTACGGCTCGTTTTCGAGGGCTCCCTCGCCCTTCGGCTTGGCCCTTGGAACAGAGTCACTAGGGGTAGTGGTTGAAATCTTTCCCTATGAAATGGGACAACCCTTCAAGACCCTGATACGTCATCGATGACGTTTACGTAAACAGACGCGACAAGTTTGTTATCGGACATTACTATGGCAATAATGGTATTATCACAGTGACATTTGCCATTCATCTGATGGAGATAGAAAAGCATGGACACTCGCGATTCGTTCACAACTTATACGTTTCACGCTCTCAATCGATCAAACAAGTCATCAAATAAAAAAGACCACTGCTTCATTACCAGGCCACTTCATGACAGAATAGCGTTAGCGGTGCTCTGTAGGCTAGCAAGCCGTGCTCCTAACGTTACCCTGCCAGTCTGCACTGATATTAGAGGAGCCGTAACAAGTGCAGCAACTTCACTGCTGGACTTTAGTTATATTTCGGCATCATATGCCATCAAAGGGGGGAAATGCGACATGGAAATATGTCAAAATGCGGGACTGTCATGCACAAATCAGCCTAAAAACAATGTTGTAACCTTAACTAGCGAAGTAGAGACATCGGCATACTAGCGTTTTTTTTGTTATGCATCTTATAAAGAAAAGGTCTATAATACATTGAAACGACATTAAACTAAGATAATACGACGGTTAGAATATTTTTTAAATCTTTATTAACGAAGAAAATACTACATTTGTGGTTTCCTTTTGTTGCTTGTGCGGCGTTCACCACCATCTTGCCGATGATTGTCGGAGATTTCTCCTAACCCTCGGTTTGTAGTGTGCCCCTGAAAAAGTTTGGAGGGCCATGTAGCCCTAGCACTTCGCCCTACCCCTCGATCCCAACAAGAATTGGGACACCCTACCCCTAAACGTGAACGCGCAAAACGGAGGGGAAGGGCTAAGGGGTAGGGCGAAGGGGTGAATTGGGATTCGGCCCAAGTCCCATCACTAGATCTTAATGAGACTTAATGGGACCTTAGGGTGTAGGTTGGACTCTCCATCAGAATACTTAAACATAGTCTGGATATATGGTTAATTTATGGATGACATTACAGTCCAATCCTCACCCTCCCATCGCTGTTGAAAATGAAGAAGGTGAAATAGTTACTCTGTTTTTTCCTGTCCAATTTCTCCATTGATTTCTGTAGTAAAAGTGGATCGGAAAAACCCACTGAAACTGCACCTTCTGTATTTTCAACCATAATGATTGGAAATGAATGATTTATATCTTCTTTTAAACTTCAAGAACTGGACTCTGTCATTCATAAATGAACCATATATCCCATATATAGTATATATGAGATATTAGCATATTTTCATGACAAAGGTTTTTCAGAATTTGACTTTCAATCTTCTATTTCAGTATTTGAAATTCAAGTCCATTCAATTTTAGAGTGAATTGACCACATCCCAAGTTAAAGTAAAAGCCCCAATAATGATCTCCTAATCAGATGTAGTGTGGCAGTTTGCCTATCAAGCTTATATTTTACAGGACTGTTTATTCAAGGTATGGCAGGTTTATTTGTGGATTAACCTGACATTTGTTTGGTCTTTCTCCAGACCTGGGCCCTTGTTCTGTGCCTCTGCTGACCCCATGTAGTAAAGCAGTGATGAGTCAAGCCTTGAAGGACAGTTTCAATGGCTTCTCCAAGGTGCAGCGGTGCTTTGGCATCGCCAACAGTAAGTAAAATTAACCTAAATTTCTACTTTATTTCTATTTCTTTCTAAATTGAAAACCATTATAATACAGTGTAGACTTTGGCGAGATTATGCTTTATTTTCACTGTAAATATATAATTAAGCCCACAGGGCTGAAATTATTTTTGTGCTGGTTTATTAGGGGTTCAGGCCCATATTATTATTTATAGGTGGGCTAACTGAAAGGTAGTTACTTTTGGAGATGTGCAGATTCTATTTTCAAGTCAGTGTATCTGATGAGGACGCTATGACTACATGTCAAAAGTAAAACCATTAAAAGGTCCGGACCGAACTGAAAATCAGTCCGGGCCGAGCCCTATGTCACATTACACATAATGTAGGAATATATTTTCTTGTGTCCAACACGTTGCATGATTGAACGTATACTTATTCATTTGTGTGTGTGTGTGTGTGTGTGTGTGTGTGTGTGTGTGTGTCCAATCACACAAAGCGCAATGTCATTTGCTATGTCACTGTCAGTTAGTCAGTCAGGGACCTGCTAACGTTATTGCTAATGCTAGCTAGCAGCATGTCGTCAAATCAAGTTGGCAAATCTATCGCAAAGTTAGTAACACTGACTGACAGTGACAGCTTTGTGTGATTGGACCAGGATCCACAGAAACTGAGGACGGGTGCATACACCACACACACACGCACGCAAAAATGAAAGTGAAACTCAAGGAGTAGCAGTCTGCAGTGTGTGATACACACGTGTGCTTGGGCACACAAATAGATAAATATATGTTCGATCACACAACGTGTCGGACACAAGAAAACACAGGTTCCGGTCTGGACTGATTTCCAGTTCGGTCCGGACTTTGAGAAGCCCTGGTATAGTCGATATAGTCACCATTAATCAAAAAAAAAAGAGCGTGGTTTAGAACAAAATTGGCTTTAACTCAGAAACCATTTGTACAATCATCACTTAAATGTCCTTCACATGTCAAGACAACATGTCTACTAATGGATTTTAAAAACATTGCATAACTGGTGCCATGAATTCCAAAAATATATCTTTTAAAATGGTTGCTGGAATGTCATGAAAGATGGTACAAGTTGAAAAGTTGTGCAGCCATTTGATGTACTGTAAGTGTGGCCTAGTGGTTAGACATGCAGACCTGTGTCTAAAGGTTTCTTGGTTCCAAACTGGCCAATAGAAATCTGTGATTGTAGTGATAAGGATAAAACTGTTGTTGAGAGAGCAACTTCACCACACAGTGGATACCAGCTCTAAAATCATCTGACAAAACAAAACCTGGACTAATTTCTTGCTGGATGAATTTGTGTTTCATGGGAAACAAATACTGAAATGAATCACGAAACTCGATGTCAACAACAGCATTTTTTTTTTTTCTTGAACTGATATCCCATTCTACCCCCACAATATCTACCTACCTAATTCCAAGCTATGAAACTTTCCATGCAGCTGCTTTCAGCTAGCCCACACAGTTTCATCTGAAATTGTACTTAGTGTGTTACGATTGTGTACAGGACCCAAGTGCAAACCACAGAACAGAGTTAGGAACAAAAACCAGGTTTACTAGGAGACAGTTCAACAAGGATGGTAAAGCAGGGATGGCAAGGGGAAGCAGGGCTGGTGCAGGAGCGGGGAAGCAGAGTAGGGAGGCAGGCAAACAGGTGACAAGCAGGGATCCAGGAGACAGACAGGCGACAAGCAGGGTTCCGGGAGACAGACAGGCAGGCAGGCAGGGTAGACGGGCGGTGGTGAGGTCGGCAGATGGGATCAGGGAAGGAGACTGGATCTGGGTAGAGGATATCAGGATTAGTAGGCAAGAAGGGAACTCTGAGAGAAACTCTACAAAGCGGCCGGGACACGAGACTGACTGAGTAGTACAAACAACGATCTGGCGATGAGTGGATGAAAAGCCGGGGTTCTTAAGCTGGTGGTGATGAGATGATGGATAGCAGGTGTGCGGGGTAGAGCAGGTGATCGGGATGAGGTGATGATGCAGGGAGGAGCCGGAGACTGGAGCCACGCCCACCAACACATACACACACACACAGACAGAGTCAGACAGGTAGAGACTGCTAGGAGGCAGAGGTGGAGGGCGTGACATAGTGGTTCTAGCCCATAGGGCAGAACCACTATTGTTTTTGCTTGGGTTTTTATTTATTTATTTATTATTATTATTGGGGCTTCAAGCCCGTAGGGTTGAAACCCTGTTGTTTTTGTGCTGGTTTATTATTATTATTAGGGGTTCAATCCCATAGGGCTGTAACCCTGTTGTTTTTGTGCTGGCTAGGGGTTCAGGCCCGTAGGGCTGAAATGACCATGAATTGGCCAATCGATATGGTGACCATTAATTTAGTTTAGAACTAAATTGTCTTCAACTCAGAAATTGTACAATCATCACTTAAATGTTCTTCATATGTTAAGTTTACATTACACAACATGCCTACTAAAGCATTTTAACATTGTAATTGGTGCCATAAATTCCAAAAATGTAGCGCATACCTTTTTAATGTGGTTGCTGGAATGTCATGAAAGTTGGTACACATTTTGCTTCTACAGCTATTGGATGTGACGCTGGCCAACTGTTTAGAGACGCAGACTTGTGTCCACAAGGTTCCTGGTTAAATCCCACAATCACCCATGGATCACTCCTGGTTACCAGCTTTGAACAATATGCAGCAAAATCAATAATATGAAAACATCTGACCAAACTTGGGTTGTGTATTGTATAAAAAACTGGCCGACATTAACCAGCCTAAGTACATTTTAGTTTGGTCTTTTCTTTGACATTATGGATTGTAACTAAAGGTCAGTCAGTGAGGCCAAGCAAGTCACAGTCATGTTAATATATAGATTAATTCAATAGATCATGACCGTCACAAGATAATTTTAATGGCTATGTTATCATTATGATATTATGATATTATTATCCCTTAAATATCTTGACCCCTGACAGTCATTTGAAGACTCAGTCATTGCAAGGGATAATTTGCCCAGTGAAAATGTAAATAAGAAGGGGACATTTTAAATGCCTATACTGAGTTCAGCAGGAAAGTGATTGGATGGCTAAATGGCTTTGTGAAATTTGATAATTTGGTGCTCATAAGCTACAAAAACTAAAAAAAATTGGGTTTGAATCCCATTATTTGCTAATTTGCATAATTTGATTATGACTTTGAAAATATCCGACTACACCTGGACTACACCTGTACTAGTTTCCTGCTGGATGAGGGGTTCAAATAGGGTTCAAACCCCAAAGGTTTTTTTTCCTGCCGGTTTATTAGTAGTAGTATTATTATTGTACTTTTTCTGCAATTAAATTTTATTTGCAATATTTTGGCCCCATAGGAATGCATTATAAAAAAGCTTTGACAATGTCTCTACAAGCCACTAGATGGAGTCAGAGACTGTCAAATGTGACCCTGGCTGTCTTTCACAATGTCCAGAGACCAGAGACTCAGTTTGTGGTTTACTGATGACTGAACACACAAACCACTACTTCTGCTAACAACACAATAGAGACAACAAAACTCTCCTTTTTGAATTTCACTTTGTTGTTGGACTTTCATTGACTTGCAGTGATTTCCGGAAAGTGTCTCCATGTCTGGAGATGTTTTCCACAAGTATTGAAATTTCCCACCGCATTACATCTTTGAACGCACCACTGCGGTGACGCAGTTGCCGGCATAGTGTTTGGCGTTTTGAGTCCATGGTCCAAATGCACATTTCAGTCGATTGGCGCTCAACAACCAGCGGGGTTTTTGACTAATAAAAGAGCAACTTTCAAACAACCTATTTGCTCCCTTCTTGTCCTTTGGAATGCGCCTGGGTCGACGCGCTCAATTAACATCACTCAGAGTCCACTGATTTCTTTCTTTTGTCATATTTATTTTCCTTTCTCATTCAAACTCTGTTGTGCTACGTTTTTCTTCTTTTCCAGAAACAAATTAATTTTTCTTACCAGATGACGTACATAAGGGTTGATATAAAAAAAAAGTGTCTGCACTCCACGTTCCCACAACAGTTCATTAACACAACTCCAATAGTTTATAATGAGTCTATTTCCACTCCCCATATTTAGGGTTCAAACCCGAAGGGGTAGAACCCTATTGTTTTTCACCTCGGTTTATTATTAGGGTTCAAACCCCGAAGGGGTAGAAACATGAGCCCAATCGGCCAGATGGTGGCGCTGTAATTAAGGCCCAAAAGCGCAATTTTGGAAAGGCCACGCCCCTCACACGGTGCATCCGATTGACTTGAAATTTGACACACAAGTCCAGCTCAAGCTGCTCTACAAAAAAGCCTCAAGAACCACTGAAGTCCGCCTGACTAGATTTTCTGCCATTTAGAATTTTTTGAAAAACACATTTTTGACATCTCCTCCTAAACCGTAGGTCCGATTGCTCCCAAATTTTCTGTGGATCATTATTGTACCGAGCTTATCAAAAAGGTTGTTGATATCTTATTTGTGACGTGCTCTCACAGAATCAGTCGGAAGTCGCAATGGCTGATTTA
Source organism: Hoplostethus atlanticus (assembly GCA_034670405.1). Lineage (NCBI taxonomy): Eukaryota > Metazoa > Chordata > Actinopteri > Trachichthyiformes > Trachichthyidae > Hoplostethus > Hoplostethus atlanticus. Next base: position 761,990 of record JAXDDX010000172.1, read on the forward strand.
CGTAGAAACACCTTTTAATGTCAAAAGTCTATTTTTGACCATTTTGGTATTTTGACTAATTTTAATAAAACAAAATCTTGGCTTTCATAATCTGTATGAATTATTTTGGAGTGGAAATATAACTTTGAAGCATAAAAGCAAGATATGGTATTTGGCGAAGTTGATCGCGGCAGCGGCATTTAGCGACTAGCCAGCTGCATCCGCACCTGTTGGTTGTCAAGTTAGCAAGCTAGTATCGTAATCATCAAGACGTTCAATGCCGTCTCAGAAAGAAGAAGAAATCACTCGGCAATCCAGTGTTGTCTGTGGATTCCGGCGATCGGTGGCGAGAGCTTATTGACGACTACTTTTTGGCACCGAGATCTGACCGAGAGACGGCTGAGGAGAGCGGCTCGGACGACACGGGAACGGACAACAACAGTGAAACCTCCGGCGACACGTCGGACTCTGACAGGCCCATTTCAGACACCGACAACGATGAAGATGTTGACATGGAGCCACTTTTTTTAACAGACCCAATATCTGCCGTCCTTTAGTCGGATGAATGGGATGAATATGTGAGCTACGGATCTGGAGGGGATATTGAGAAGCCTCGTAGCTTAAAGTGTGGCTGCAAATGTCATCAGGGAAAGCCTTGCTACATCCTCTTCTCTATGGTGAAAAAACGAGAGATGAGATGTGACTGCTGGTAAGCACTTTTCCACTTATCCATAGAGCTAGCCAACATTAGTAAACACAAGTGTGTTTATCTTATCTTCTTTAAACCTTGTTCTCAGTAATAATGAACACTGTAGGTAATGTTTTGAGTAGTTCTAGCTAGCTAGCTGGTCAACAGGACCCTGTAGTTGTATTTAACTACAGATGAGTGGTCTCACACAGAAATGACAAAATTAGTTCTGTTAATTTATTTTAATTGTCACAAATTGAATGTAGGCCTAAGATGTTTTTTTGTTTCCTAGGTGAGAAACACATGTTCCTGTCAGCAGCACTATGAACTGATCCAAAGAAACGGCTTGTTCCAAAAGGAAGCAGCAAAAAGAAAGGATGCACCAGAGGACCTCTTACTTTATTGATGGTGATCACATATGCAGAGATGATGAATGTCTAGATGAATTATTGAATAATTTAAGGATTTAATTAGTGATATGTGTAATATGGTTATATCTTTTCTTGCAATATTACTTTGGGGTTTAAATCAAATCAAATCACATTTATTTGTATAGCCCTTAATCACCGTTACAGTCTCTAAGGGCTTCACAGTGCCCAACATGTGAAACAATAAATGGTTAGTACACGACATCCCCCAGCCTTAGACCCTCAACAGAGGACAAGGAAAAACTCCCAAAAAAACCTTTTAGAGAAAATTGGAAGAAACCTTGGGAGGGGCTACTCAGAGAGGGATCCCCCTACCAGGACGGTTGGGCGTGCAATAGATTTGAGATTTGATAGAGTTTGGGTAAGCAGCGCATACACAATGCATAAAAGTTTATTATGGTGGGACGTCCGGATCTGAAGTTTATTATGGTGGGACATCCAGATCTGATGTGTTTTGGCACTTGGCATTTATACCAATCTATAGATTTATACCAATCTATAGCAATGTATAGGTCAAAGGGACACTTTGACCTATACATTGCTATAGATCTTCTACACTGTATAGGCTACTGTATACATTAAGCATATATTTACAAATAAAGAATAAGAATGTGTTTACATAAACACTTTAATGTATATCAGTATGTTTGTCTTTCTTTTTACACAATTGAATTATGTGTAACCATAATTGTGGGGGGTTGGGGAGGGGAGTCACAGATTTTTCACGTCTTCAAGATGCTTTTGAAAGATTCATTGATAGTGGATAAAGAGTGTAAGTGTACTGTGTGTAATATAACCTTAAATATTACTCTCCTCATTACAGAGATGCCTAAATGTTATATCTGCTATTTAAAATAATCACTCAAGCAGCATTTGTTTGTGAGATGTCAAAGCGGCAGCCCCCCAGAAATGGAATGTTCAGAGTCATAATGGAAAGGTTTTTTTAAAGGCCTTTTTCTCAAAACCACACTTTTGTGTCTCTCGTTGTATAACGCCTCATAACTTTCTAAAAAAAAAAAGCCTACATTCTCCTCTTTCAAATAATATGAAAACCCCAAAATGTGTTTTGGGGTCAATGTGACTGATTCTGTGAGAGCAGGTCACATTTAGTTTTCAAGATATTGACCAATGAACTTCAAAAGGGCGTGGCTCAGCACATAATTAGACTAAAGTCAAGAACGGTTAGGCCAATCATCACAAAACTTGCAGGATATGTCCACATAAGTACCTGAAACATACTCTGAAAGTTTACTTAAAATCGACCACTAGGGGGCGCTAAAAATGCAAAGAATGGGCGTGGCATAACACAAATCAGACTATAAATCAGAAATTGTTTATCCAATAATTACAAAACCTGCAGGATATGTTTGATAACAATGTTGAACCATGTGTGTAAAATTATTTTGAAATCGCTCAATAGGGGGCACCACCAGTTCCAAACATGTGCATGGGCCTGATGCAAATTTGGCCTTAAATCAATGACAGTTTGTCAATCACCAAACTTGGCGGACATTTTTAATTAAGCTGTTGAAACATGTCCCCAAAATGTTTTCAAAATTGATCAATAGGGGGTGATGGCGTTGTCGAACAAGGGCGTGGGCCTGGCACAAATTGTGCTGTAACCCACATTAAAATATGGTTATAAAATAAATAGGTTTTTATAAATTAAGTTACAAATAAATTAGGCTACAATTAAAAATGTTGACACTAAATAATTTGTAAGAAGAAACAATTAAAACGTATGCCTATACAAATTCATAGTGAAACATTCCCCTTTAATTAGTGAATATCCCTTTAAGAAAGACTTTTTTTACTCTCTTGGAAAAAAAGTTACAGCACAGGTGCAGAGTTAGAACCGTGCACTGCAGAGAGAGAAACGGAGAGAAAGAGATAGATAATTTACGTTGTAAAAGACATACATTTTGTTGTTATGGAAGAGTTTACTGTTGGATGAATGAATAGAAAACACAAAGCTGGAAATTAAATATGTCAACAAATAGGATTTGATAGAGAAAGTTTCCATAAAAATAATTATTAAAATTATTTATACTTTTAATACTTTCAACATGTTTAATACTATGACTTCTATTACATTTTCCAGTACTATTACTACTACTACAGCTGTAAATGCTTCTACATTTTGTTAATACTTCAGTTACTACTACTACTGCTACTACTTTTGCTACTACTACTACTGCTATCACTACTCCTGCTACTACATCTACTACTACTTCTACCATTATTACTTCTGCTAATACTTCAACTACTACTACTTCTACTGCAGCTATTACTAACAGCCAGGGTCATATTCGACAGTCTCTGTCTCCCTCTGGTGGCTGTCTCATGTGACCCTGGCTGTCTTTGACAATGTCCACAGACCAGAGACTGAGTTTGTGGTTTACTGATGACTGAATAGAACACACAAACTGCTACTTCTGCTACTACTACTAAAACTTCAACTATTACTAATTCTGCTACTACTATTTTTGCTGCTACTGCTACATTTTACAACTTACTCCTCGTGCTTATATTACTACCACTACTACTTCAGCTACTACTACTACTGCCGCTGCTATTACTTCTACTTCTATTATTTTCTTCGAAAATTTGACCTTTTCTAGTTTTTTTTATGCCGCGGCTCAAATTGCTGTGAGCTGGAATGAGCTAAAACCATGTAGCTGTAATTAAGGCCCATTTTGGGCCACACCCCTCACACCGTGACTCTGATTGACTTGAAATTTGACACACAAGTCCAGCTCAATGTGCTCTACAAAACCAGGTGTCCAGGTGACAAAACTTTCCACCATTTTGAATTTTTGGAAAAACCTTTTTGACATCACCTCCTAAAACATAGATTGCTACCAATTTTTTTGTGGCTCATTATTGGACCAAGCTTATTAAAAGTTGCATAAAGCGTGCTGATATCTTATTCAGTTTTCAAGATATTGACCAATAAACTTCAAAAAGGGCGTACCTGACACATACCCTGAAAGTTTCATTCAAATACAAAAAATGGGCGTGGCATATCACAAATCAGACTATAAATCAGAAATTGTTTGTCCAATCATTACAAAATTCGCAGGATATGTTTCATAACAATGTTGAACCACGTGTGTAAAACTATTTTGAAATCTCTCAATAGGGGCCGTCACCAGTTCCAAACATGTGCATGGGCGCAAATATGGCCCTAACCCTAACACCTAACCCTATAAATCAATGACAGTTTTTCCAAACATCACCAAACTTGGTGGATATTTTTAATTAAGCTGTTGAAAGATGTTGAAACATGAAAATTTCTGTTTTCGAATTGACCAATAGGGGGTGACGGTGTTGCCGAACAAGGGCGTGGGCCTGGCACAAATTGTGCCATAAATCAATTAGTTTGTCCAATCATCACAAAACTTGGTAGATATTTATGTTGAACTAAGTTTGGCCAATAGGGGGCACCACACATGTTTTCCATATGGGCTTACAGTATAGTATTTTTCTGGGCCTAACCCTAACCGCAAAAGGGTTTGAACCCACAAATTGCCGCTTGCAGCTATATTTTATTAGTATTACTATTATTGTTATTATTAGTGTATCTAGGCCATAGTGCAGAATCACTATTGTTTTTGTTTTTGCCTCTGTAAAATCAAAAGCTTGAATCAATAATATACATTTTTCTGGGTCACAGTTATAGTTTCTATAAATTGTACAATAAGATCAAGAATGTATGTCACATAGTTCCTCACGCTGGCCGTTGCCCCAGATAATTACAATATATTTTTTAAAGATCAGCACAATATCAATATCTGTACGTAGACCACTGCGGCTTGATGTAGACAAGCGTGGTTTTAGACACGATGACTGTGCATGCTTACCACGCAACACCTCATGGGAAATGAGGTCCCAATCAATACTTTACCCAATTATACTTGTGAAATGTTGAAATAAGCTGCTGAGTCGGTAGGGTTAGTTACCAAATAATGATTAAATAGAACTTGATAATTTACACAGTCACCAATCATCGCTTACTAATGAAACCTGAAGGCTGAAGATGGATGAACCTCTGGCCAAGTAAGTTAAGCCATAGAGTTACAAAATTGGTGTTAGTTAACAGGAGCTAGCTGATGTTAGCCAGCTAGTGAGCTAGCAAGCTAAGCTCTGGCTTTATCACAGTATCACACCTTATTCTTGCTGATATATGTGGCTGTTGGTAATGGTACAAAGATTGATTAATTTAATCTGTGAAACTACAGCCTGCAGCATTAAACAAGAGTTGCCGTGCAGGTAAGTGGTCTTTCAAGCCCACAGTATTGTTTTTATGTAAAATTCTATTATTATGACAATATTGCTATTAGATGTAGTATTATTTCTGTTCTGCTGAGCCAGCAGTACAGCATTCCCTTTTATAATTGTTGATTGGTTGGTTAATACGGTTGTTTTGTTGGTTTTATTTCACAGCACTTAGTAACTTTGTTAAGAAGTGATATTTTAGTTGATGGTATTACTGATGAATCAGTCAATGTTGCATAGCTGTATCATTTCAGTTACCCTTGTAGTTAAATGACTGCTCCAACTCTGCCATGAACAAAGTTATTTACAAGTTAAACTGACACTGATTTGTTATTCTCTTGCTTTTGATCATAAATCATCTGGATTCTGAAAGAGAGAGACTTAGGTTCCTCATCAGCTGTGGAATTAAGATTCCTTTTCAAGGTAGGTCCGGTTTCAACAACAAAGTGTATTACTGGTACCACGTGGACATGCAAAACAGGAATTTCACACTGTAGATTGTTCCAAAATTAGCTAATCACAACTCATCTTTACTTACATTCACTAATAAGTATTGCTACAGTATCATGTAGTCTAATTATTTTGTCATGAACCTGTGGTTTTATGTCTATGTTGTCCTGCTCTTCCAGTTTTTATGATTTTTAATTTTTTAATTAATACTTAAATATTTCAGCATAAATTGGTGCACTACAGGTTTCATTCCATCTCTTTGACCACAGACAGGGGAAGTGAAATTGGATGGAGGAGGAAGGATCATGTCATCATTCCACCATGGATTCAGTCACCTGGCAGAGATGTCTTCAGGAATGACAGCAGCCCTACTTACAACCATGTTTCTGTAATTACTGTTTATCAATAAAAAGCCATTTGATTAATTAACATGAAGACAGCTCAATCGGTAGAGCATGACACTCTCAGGGTTGTGGGTTCGATCCGCACATAGTGTCAACTATCAGCTTTGTAAGTCGCTTCGGATAAAAGCGTCTGCTAAATGACTGTAATGTAATGTAACAAAAACAACAACAACATTTATGTTCTTGTAGAGCATGTATAATGAAATTAAGGGAAATGGCATTTTGTCTAACAGGCTCCATTGAAATGTAATATTTTGTATATATTTTGACTCTTCCTGCATCCTCTATCTTCTGGTTGGTCGCCGCTGCTGGTCCCGCTTGCTCTCTCCGCTCCATACAGTCAGCAGCCAACTCCCTCGTAGAATACAATGTTGCAGCCATGTTGCGTTTTGCTTTAGAAAGTAGGTACACCAAAAAAGTAAATTACAGCACATCAGAAATAACTCCTGGAATGCATTGAACATCACAGATTGATGATACCTAAAGGTGTAAGAGTATTTAAGGGAGGAGTTTTCCTTGAAGTAAAAAGAGATGTATGTAAACCCACTGTATATATTTTATTCTCCTTTCTTTTTTTCTCTTCATAGATCCCCGTAAGTGGACCAAGCAGCATGTGCTTCAGTGGTTGCAGTGGGCAGTCAGTGAGTTCAGCTTGGCCGATGTCAACTACTTCAAGTTTGACATGAATGGCCAGCAGCTCTGTGATCTGGGCAAGGACAACTTCCTACAATTGGCGCCCGACTTTGTGGGTGACATTCTGTGGGAGCATCTGGACCAGATGATGAAAGGTACAAATAGACACTGGCAAACTGAATTTAAGTATTTTTTTGAAGAAACGTTTATTTAAAAATGTTTGTTTTACTGTTTATTTATGTAGAAATTATGACCACAGGGTCCCCACTAGTCATGGAAGTCCAGACAGGGAAAGCCAGGGAATATCAAGGAATTTTACAAATGCGTCACTTTACAGCAGAATGTATTTTCCAACTTGCTTTACGTATTAATTGCATTAGTTGGTGGTTTTGAGTCAAGAGTGGAAGAGTGGAAACAAGACTGTTCAGCCCTTTAGAAAAACAACCATAATAAACCATTGAAGGAAAGTCATGGAAAGTCGTCAGGGCCACCTGAAAGTATTATGAAGCTAAAGATGTGGCTGTTACCATTAAGGCAGTTTGAAGTATCTAAAAGTAGTAGTTGTTCTTTGCACTGTTTTTCTTTGCTCTCTTTGCTACTTTTGGCTAATTAGGGTTCAAACCCCGAAGGGGTAGAACCCTATTGTTTTTCACCTCGGTTTATTAGTGTGCTTGCTTCAACAAGCAACACTTATGTTCTCGTACTTACTTCTTTATTATTATTCCCTCTTCTTCCGCCCAAAACCTTTCGGCTCAACTACTTTCACACCATTCAAGCTATCAACGCCGTTCAAAATTCAGCATAGTCTGGAATCAAGGAATTCTATTCAAATGTTTGATTACACTTGTACTTTTTCTGCAAATGAATTTTATTTGCAATATTTTGGCCCCATAGGAATGCATTATGCTTTGACAATGTGTCTACAAGCCACTAGATGGAGTCAGACACTCTCAAATGTGACCCTGGCTGTCTTTCACAATGTCCAGAGACCAGAGACTCAGTTTGTGGTTTACTGATGACTGAATAGAACACACAAACTACTACTTCTGCTAACACCACAATAGAGACAACAAAACTCTCTTTTTTGAATTTCACTTTATTGTTGTCGTACTTTCATTGACTTGCAGTGATTTCCGTAGAATGTTTTCCACAAGTATTGAAATTTCCCACCGCATTACGTCTTTGAACGCACCATCGTGGTGAGAGCTTAGATTCATTCATACACAAAGGCGGCAGCCATGGTAAAATTCAGGTTACTGTTTGGTGTTTTGAGTCCACGGTACAAACACACGTTTCAGTCGATCGGCGCTCAACAACCAGCGGGTTTTTTGACGAATAGGGGTTATGCGCAACAAACTTCCATATTCTATAAAACAGGTCGCATCGCTTCCGGTTTAGGTCCCCTGTACGAGCTACGTTGAACATGGCGCTGTTTTATTGAAGATGCCATCAGGAGCTACCAAAAATGAGCATAACCGATGTCCATCGCACACTTGCCACCAAAATGGATAAGGGGTTTAAGCTATACGCTTCCTCATACATATGCGACTACGAGGGTATGTATCTGCTAATGTTAGTAGTCCCGGATGGGGATAATGTAGTAGTCACGAGCTAGCTAACGCTAACATTAACTAGCTAATCTTAGCTGATAGAAAATGTGTCACTCTGCAAATTTCTGATTGCTAGCTATAGACCTACACAATCATGTTGTCACTTATTTTTCACCAGCGTCAAACAAAGACAGGCTAACTGGTGCTGTCAGCATCATGGCAGCCTGTGACAGGTCTATGAGGAAAGGCGAGAAGCCACACAGCCTGAGAGTAACGTTAGGGATGGGTTAAATCCAATCCAACGTATTTCCTCCCTTCTTGTCCTTTGGAATGCGCCTGGGTCAACGCACTCACTCGCGGTCACTCAGAGACCACTGATTTCTTTCTTTTGTCATATTTATTTTCCTCATTCAAACTCTGTGTCAAATGTGACCCTGGCTGTCTTTCACAATGTCCACAGACCAGAGACTCACTTAGTGGTTTACAGATGGATGAATGAATAGAAAACACAAAGCTGGGCATGAAATATGTCTACATTTTGATATATGTATGTTACAATATATATATATATATATGTGGCAGCTGGGAGGAGGGTGGGGTGAGGCTTAGCTTGAATCCAGGGGAGAGTTGAGTCGGTGGACTGACTCTACCCTGGATCCGGGACCGGCTGCGGCCAATTAAGTCTGATTGCAGCCGGGCCCTTTTTAACCTGCGTGTGGATGTGTGACTGGGTGAGAGCGCCAGTGTGAGAGGCTGGCAGAATGTCTGGAAGTCGACAGGAGATCGGGAGTCGACTGGGAGCCGACTGGGAGCGGAGAGACGAGCCAGCAGCAGCCGCATCCGAGCGAGGTCCCCGGCGGGGTTGCCGGGACGGAGGCGAGGGCGCGAGCGGCGCGCACGTCGGAGTGGGAGAGCGGGCGTCCAAGGCGGCGGCGACCTGCCAAGCTCCGCGGAGGATGCAGTCGGGACCAGCCTGGAAGGGCTGTCCAGTCGGGGTTGGGGCGGGATGCCCCTGGAAGCCTGGCGGACTGGGGCAGCCTCGGTGCTCCGCGGCTGACCTGCCGGGAGGGAGGAGGTGCACGCGCAGGGGAAGACGGCACTCTACACGGCCGTCAGCGCCGTCAGTTTATATTGCTGGTGTGCAAATAAAACGGCCTGCTGGCCAGTTAACTCTCCTCCTGCCTATGTCTCTGTCTGTCACAGACCCCGGTCCTGTGGCGAACTGCCACAATATATATATTACAACTATGTGTAAATATAGCCGCAAGCGGCAATTCGCGGGTTCAAACCCTTTTGTTACTGCAAACTGCATGCAGTGACAGAAGAAGATAAATTCCACAAACAACTATATGCACTTAACTTTATGTTTAAGTAAGCAAAGCCACTAGGACAGAGGCTTCCATTCTCAAACAACAAAGCCCAGTTTAAACATAAAAGCCCCAGAAAAATACTATACTGTAAGCCCATATGGAAAAAAATTGTGGTGCCCCCTATTGGCCATTTTTAAGATAATTTTACAAACTTAGTTCAACATAAATATCTAAAGTTTTGTGATGATTGGACAAACTCATTGATTTATGGCACAATGTGCGCCAAGCCCACGCCCTTGATTGACAACACCGTCACCCCCTATTGGTCAATTTCAAAAACATTTTGTGGACATGTTTCAACAGCTTAATTAAAAATGTCCACCAAGTTTGGTGATGTTTGGACAAACTGTCATTGATTTAAGGCCAAATTTGCACCAGGCCCATGCACATGTTTGGAACTGGTGGCGCCCCGTATTGAGCGATTTCAAAATAATTTTACACACGTGGTTCAACATTGTTATGAAACATATCCTGCGAGTTTTGTAATGATTGGACAAACAATTTCTGATTTATAGTCTGATTTGTGTTCTTTATTAGTGGGATTGCTGCTGAGTCAGTGCTGCTAGTTGGTCAGTTTCTCTTTGTGTCATAGCCCCTATTGAAGGTAGTTTCACCAAGCTAGGCCAATTGCCTTGTTAATTGTCTGGGAGGGGCCTGCACAACTCAAGGTTTATAGTCAGTCCAGGCAGAGTTTTACTCCAGTGTGTATTTAACTTCTGGAGGGATTCTGAACTACTTGACTCATCTAGAATAGTTTGAGTATATTTTTCTTGCTTACCAGGTTGCTGTTAGCTGTACTTTGATTCCTTAAGTATTAGTGCTTTAATCAGTAGTCTATTGTTAGCTGCTAGTTGGTCAGTTTCTCTATTCATAGCCCCTATTTTCTTCTATGTCATAGCCCCTATTGAAGGTAGTTTCACCAAGCTAGGCCAATTGCCTTGTTAATTGTCTGGGAGGGGCCTGCACTCCTGGCAGACAATTAGCAATCAGTGGAAGCAGTCTTAAACCACTGCTGCTTTGAAAGCGTCAGGCAAACGAAGGCTAGGTGAACAAAGGCAACAGGCGACTTTTTCAAGCCCGACTTCTTCAAAGAACGACCTTCGAAGATTAGGTGCTTCTTCACTTTATAAACCGTATAATTGTATTGTGATCTACCATGTGTTTGCTTCCTATTCCTGTCCTCTCCTCTTTCTGGTGGTCGCACAGACGCTGGGTCACACCCAGACGCCGCGACCCCACTAATCTCATCTATCCTACTCTCTCAACTCGCGTTGAGCAAGTGGTGGCAGGGGGGCTGTGGAACTGCCAGTCGGCTGTGCCGAAAGCTGAGTTCATCTCAGGCTACGCATCCCTGCTCTCCCTCAACTTTCTTGCTCTAACTGAGACTTGGATCACCCCAGAAAACACTGCCACGCCCGCTGCTCTGTCAGATGTGTACTCTTTCTCTCACACTCCCAGAGCTGCGAGGCGAGGCGGTGGTACTGGCCTGCTAATTTCCAGCAAATGGAAATACTCTCTTTTTTCTCTGCCACAATTCTCTCCTTCCTCCTTTGAATTTCATGCTGTCACTGTTTCTCATCCAGTCAAGCTCACCATCGCGGTTGTGTACCGCCCACCAGGCCCTGCTGGTGAGTTCCTGGAGGAGCTTCCCTGACGATGGCTCTGGACTCATCCTTCTCGGTGACTTCAACATCCAGACTGAGAAGCTTGACCTTCTTCTTTCGTTCCTCTCCCCATCTCCTCCTACCCACAAGGCTGACAACCAACTGGACCTAATCTTCACCAGACAGTGTTCTACTGCCAACCTCTCCGTCACTCCTCTTCATCTCTCTGACCACTACTTCATGTCCTACACTCTCTCTCTCTCTCCTCTCCCCCCTCACATCCTCTCCCTACCCACATGGTTTCTTCTCGTCGCAATCTCCGCTCGCTCTCTCCCACTGATCTTTCCTCTTCTGTTCTCTCTGCTCTCCCTGCCCCTGAATCTTTTTCTCTTCTATCCCCTGATACTGCCACTGATCTTCTTCTCTCTACTCTGTCCTCTTCTCTGGACCATCTCTGTCCCCTCACCTCCAGGCCTGCACGCCAAACTCCACCTGCCCCTTGGTTGTCGGACTCAGTGCGTACTGAGAGACGGAGCCTGAGAGTGGCTGAGCGCAAATGGAGAAATGGCAACCTCCCGGAGGACCTTCTTACCTTCCAATCTCTCCTTTCCACTTTTTCCTCCTCTCTATCTGCTGCTAAAGCTGCTTTCTTCTGCACTAAAATTCAAACTTCTGCTTCCAAACCTAAAAAACTCTTTGAAACTTTCTCTTCCCTCCTCCAACCCCCACCCCCTCCTCCCACCTCCTCCCTCTGCCCTGACGACTTCGCCAACTTCTTTGACAAGAAGGTCAACGATATCCGATCCTCCTTCCCTCACCCCCCGGCTGGTGCCCTGCGAACCAACCACACCTATCTGCCTTCCACCCATCCCTCTCTACCACCCTCTCCACCTTTTCCCTCCCCACCTCCCTCCCTATCCCATTTTTCTCCCCTCTCCCCAGACGAGGTCCTTCACCTTGTTACATCTAGCCGCCCCACCACATGCTCCCTTGACCCGGTCCCATCCACTCTGCTTCAGTCTACTGCACCTGAACTCCTTCCCTTCCTGACCCACCTCATCAACACGTCTCTGGTGTCTGGATGCTTTCCCTCTGCTTTCAAGACTGCCAGAGTAACCCCCCTTCTGAAGAAACCAACACTTGACCCCTCTGAGGTCAAGAACTACAGACCGGTTTCCCTTCTACCCTTCCTATCAAAAACTCTTGAACGTGCTGTCTTCAAGCAACTGTCCTTGTACCTCCACCAGAACAACCTCTTGGATCCCCACCAGTCTGGGTTCAAAGTGGGTCACTCGACCGAGACTGCCCTCCTGGCAGTGACGGAGTCGCTCCATGCCGCTAGAGCGAACTCTCTCTCCTCTGTCCTGATACTCCTGGACCTGTCTGCAGCGTTTGACACGGTGAACCACCAGATCCTCCTCTCCACCCTTGAGGGGATGGGTGTCTCAGGCTCTGCACTCTCCATGTTTGCAACCTACCTAACGGATCGCTCCTACCAGAAGACGCTGAGAGGGTCTGTGTCAGAACCACGCAGGCTCACTACTGGGGTTCCGCAAGGCTCGGTTCTAGGCCCTCTCCTCTTTTCCCTCTACACAACATCTCTTGGTTCTGTTATCCATTCACACGACTTTTCCTACCACTGCTATGCAGATGACACCCAGCTGATCCTGTCATTTCCCCCCTCTGACACACAAGTGGAGGCACGCATTGCTGCGTGTCTGGCAGACATCTCGGAGTGGATGTCGTTGCACCACCTGAAGCTCAACCTGGACAAAACTGAGCTGATGTTCCTCCCGGGGAAGGGCTGTCCGCACCGAGACCTGGCCATCACCATTGATAATGCTGTGGTGATGTCAACTCGGACTGCGAGGAATCTGGGTGTGACGCTGGACGACCAACTGTCGTTCTCGGCAAACATCGCATCAGTGACACGCTCCTGCAGATTCCTCCTCTACAACATCAGGAGGATTCGCCCCTTCCTCACTGACAAGGCAGCGCAGGTGCTCATCCAGGCTCTTGTCATCTCCCGCCTGGACTACTGCAACTCCCTCCTTGCTGGTGCCCCGGCGTTTGCCATCAGAACTCTGGAGCTTGTTCAGAAAGCTGCAGCTCGTCTGGTGTTCAACCGCCCCAAGTTCTCCCATACAACTACCCTTCTCCGTTCTCTACACTGGCTCCCTGTAGCGGCTCGCATCCAGTTCAAGACCCTGGTGCTAGCCTATAGGGCAGTGAAAGGAACAGCTCCTTCTTACCTCCAGGCTATGGTCAAGCCTTACACCCCCGCCCGACCACTTCGCTCTGCTGCCTCGAGGCGACTGGTTGCCCCGTCGCTCAGAGGGCCCTGCGGCCGATCTACACGGTCACGGCTCTTCTCTGTCCTGGCCCCGCAGTGGTGGAATGAACTCCCCACTGATGTCAGGACAGCAGAGTCGCTGCCCATCTTTCGCCGCAGGCTGAAAACCCACCTCTTCAGGAAACACTACCCTGACTCTTCCTCTTAGCCTTGCCTATTTGTCGTCAATTATGTGTCTGAGCTCTTGTTTATTGGATCTTGTTCATTTGATACACTTATTTGTCTTAGCTCTTGCTTATTTGGTTCACTTATTTGTCTTAGCTCTTGTTTATTTGATTCTCTTATTTGTCTCATTTGTTTAAGATATAGTAGGTTGCTAACTTATTGCACTCTTACCTTAACACTACTTATGCTCTTAGTTGCTTGTTTAGGAAGGAAATGCACTTACGATTTCTGGTGACTAGTAGTTTTCTTTCCTACCTATGTTGAATGCACTTATTGTAAGTCGCTTTGGATAAAAGCGTCTGCTAAATGACTGTAATGTAATGTAATTAATATGGTATTACATTTTAAATACCCAGTGCCATCAAAAAGCTGAGTGAACTGGCTCAAAGCCATATGACTTTGCCACCTTGTGGCTTTTTTGTACATAAATTTTGCACTTCTCTCCTTGAGAGATGCAAATTTCTCAATGACTCTATGGCACCACAGAACTTGACACAGTTTATTATTTTAGACAGGATGTGCCTGTTTTTGTCAAACTCCTCATTATGCTTACGGATCCCTATCCTGTAGCCTTAATCAAGCTGAGCAGCTATGTTTACTTTCCCAAACATTTGCTTTTGCTTTTTCTGATATGTGGTTTAAAGGTCCCATATTATGGAAAACGGTTTATTCCTGGCGGTTATACATGTTCCACAGGAAATTACTTCCCTAAGCAGCTGAGAAAATTTGAAATCTGGAAGTCAACCCGTTTTTCTGTATTTTCCTTTTTCCAAAAACGGTGCCAAAGATAGGAGAAAAACAGCCGTTTCAGAAAGTGGTTCCTTTGGACGTCATAAGGGGCAAATCCAGCCCCTCTCAGAGCATGCCCACGCCCAGGTGAACAACCAATCCCATTTACGTCGTCGCAAAATGCAGCTCACGGCAGTGCCGCAAGCCGTTGCTTATGGTGCATTCCATTGTACTCGGAAATCGATAATTCCGAGTCGGTATACCTAACTTCCAATCTAAATGTGTTCCAGTGCATCTGCTCGGGAAAACATAATCGCCCGCAGCAAACTCATGTTTGTATGGCAAGTCTCAGAATGTTACAAGCATCTAAACTCAACATCAACTACTACAGCGCCATTAGTGAATAGAATCGGCGCATATCACATTCGGACGCCGTTTTTTCCGACTACACTGGAATGCACCATTACTTTGCGACGAGTGAAGCTAAAACAACATATCTAAGGAGATATATCAACTCTCCAGTTATTATTTTGTAGGATGCAGGCAGCAACATAGATCCCTGCACAGTCTCCCAACACGCGAAAATGCCAGGACAGAGTGGATTCATTTTATTTTTAACGGCAACGGCTACAGTTAGCTCGGCTACAGTTTTTTCTGTGTGTGATGATCAGTCCTCAGACTGCTTGAGCAACAGCAGGATTAGCATCTAAATTGAAGCTTAAAGATGGAGCACTTCATAAGGTACGTGGCCCATCTGCAAAATTGGAATCTGTAAGTGTCACCATGTTTTGATTTAATTTACCAAATTAGTCTGGTTAGTATATTCACTGCTGGTTAGCTAACGAGCTAGCGGGGCTAGCCACGGGCTTGTGGAAGAAGTAAGAAAACTAAAGCTGGAGTCATTAAAAGTAAAGTAAAGTAAAAGTAAGGTTATTGTTTGGAGTCAGGACTCATCTTTAAGTTATTTGTTGGGACCAGTGTCTGTTTTATAAGTCTGTCGAACGTGTCAGGTTTGGTAAACTTTAGCCACCATTAGTACAATCGCGTTTGGTTGTTTGGCTGCGCTGTTTGGATGCAAATAGATTGCATCCAATAATATATTGGCTAACTAGCTCAACAAAATTGTCAATCCTAGCTTGTCTGCAAGTTGTATTCAATAAGCTTATGGACATGAGCCATAAACAGACCTGCTACAGCAGAGAGTGTCGCTCACACACCCACATACACGAAAGTACAATATTACACAGAATTGTTATCATTGAGAAACTAAGTGGAACCGCTCAGCTGCCTCTTCCCATTCTGGGTCAGACTCCGGCTCAAACATGTCCGGTCTCAGTGTTGGTTCTGGAGCGGCCGCCATGGCTACGGTAGATTTCTGCATCAAGCTTATTTGTTTACCTTGAGCAGCATGGGTGCTCTGCTCTCCGCCAGGCGATTGCGTGTAGGTTGTATGTAATGAGCACTGCTCTGATTGGCCGCCTCACGCACGGCCTCAAAACAGCCTGTTCTTTTTTTAAGTATATTTTTTTGGCCTTTTTATGCCTTTATTGAGAGAGAGATAGTGAGGAAGGTATGGGAGAGAGAGGGTAGGACATGCAGCAAATGACCGAGGGCCGGATTCGAACCCTGGTCGGCTGCGGGAAGGACTGAGCCTTATGGTACGCGCCCTACGCGGTGAGCCACCGGTGCACCCCAACAGCCTGTTCTTTACAATGGAGAAAATGAGAGACTGAAACACACACCACAGAAGCTGGTTTTAGGATTTTTTTTATATAGACTTCACAAACGTCTTGTAAAGACCCCCAGGAACAGTTTAAATAGCCCAAAATGAGTACAATACCCCCCCTTTAAATCATTCAAACCTGTCTGAATCCATGCTGGGTCTGAGACCTGTCGTTTGAAAAAGGATGCAGGGAAAGCAAAGTAAAGCATTGGTGTCACTACATGTAGTTAGCCAAGCCTTCCTACTAAACCAGCTCCTTGAAAACGACCGAGTATATTGTCTCATTCTGGCGCATTTTATGTCAGATGTACCACGAGCCACTCGCTCTCTGCTGCCAACCAGTGGTTGGTGGTGTGTAAATCAGCAGCATTCAGATAAATGCTGTTTATCTGAAGCTCCTATCTCTTGTATTGAAGAGGAGCGAACTGCGCATGTACAACTTATAACAAGAGTCAATGGGCAAAGATTCTTGTGCCCCAGGCCGGAAATACGTGACCTAGTGTAGCCGGTCCGGTTCGACCCTGCTACCGAACTCTGCGTTGTGTTTGAATGTATGAAGAAGACGTGGACAACTGCTCACTTTGCCAGCCGGGGGAATTTATTCTCTGTGTGAAACATGAAATATGAGTACAGCAAGCAACTTCACAAGCCAGGTTAATCTCATGCACATCTCTCCTCTGGGAGCGCAACGCTAACTCCATGTTACAATTCTGTTTCTAAAACAACATAAAATACCATGAAAAATAAAATACAAATGAAATCATCTTAAAATGAGAATAAAATTGTCACAACAATCAGTTGAATAATCAAAACAAAATATATCTCTGATAATAAAACATTAATTTGAGAATTTATCCACTCACAGCTGCAGTATTTTGTATTTTATGAATTATATTAAATATAAATGAACAGGAACATATATTAGCATTCATGCTGTATAACCCAAAAAAACCGAAATCATCCATACACAAATGTACATAAACAAACATAATGGAGTAGCTCACATACCTGTGTGAAACATGAAATATGAGTACAGCAAGCAACTTCACAAGCCAGGTTAATCTCATGCACATCTTTAAAGGGGAAAAGCAGACAACAGCAGACTGCATGAGAAACCTTACCATGCTCTTAGCATAGCTTGGGAATGGTAGCCTAGCCTGTTGCACAAAAGTGCTGTACTCGATAAATAATCACATACACACTCTAATATATAACATGAAAGTAAAGGACATCATTTGTGAACTGTTACAACAAAAAACTGCGACTCTGTTTAGCATTTCATCACATTTTAACAAATTATTGACAAGGCACTCGTATAACCTTACCTCTCCTCTGGGAGCGCAACGCTAACTGACGAGAATGCCGCGAACTCACTAGGAAGTGAGGTCACGTAATTTCAAAATAAAAGCTCCTCCAAGATAAATTAATACAAAAACAGGTGAAAACAACAAAACATGAACAGAAAAGGATTATTGGTGAAATATATACCTGATACATTAGTACACCAGTTACATTAGCAGTAACTTTAGACAACGTAGAACAATTTTAATCTACATTTTATTGCAGATTATACATTTTACTCACTAACTATATAATATTTACCTCGCTCATTTAAAAAAAAAAAAAGTCTTATTCAATGAAGTCTAGGAAGTGGGGAGTGGTGGGGCGGCGTCCTAGCGCCCTCTATTGGCCAGCCGCCACTGCTTTTAATACTGTTAATACTATTAGTACTTCTAATACTACTGCTACTATTAATACTACTGCTACTACTACTACAACAACAGTTAGTACTTTTAATAGTACTACTACAACTGTTAGTACTTTAATACTTTAAATATTACTAATACTTGTACCACTACTAATACTATGACTACTACAACTGTTAGTACTTTTAATACTTTTAATATTACTACATTACATTACAGTCATTTAGCAGATGCTTTTATCCAAAGCGACTTACAATACGTTCATTCAACGTAGGTAGGCACGATAACTACTATTCACCAGAAATCATAAGTGCATTTCCTTCCTAAACAAGCATATAAGCATATAAGCAAGTGCTAAGACAAGTAAGTGAAATAAATAAGCAAGTGCTAAGAGGAAGGGTCAGGGTA
Organism: Hoplostethus atlanticus; assembly: GCA_034670405.1. Classification (NCBI taxonomy): domain Eukaryota; kingdom Metazoa; phylum Chordata; class Actinopteri; order Trachichthyiformes; family Trachichthyidae; genus Hoplostethus; species Hoplostethus atlanticus. The sequence continues at coordinate 780,458 of JAXDDX010000172.1, forward strand.
GTATTTCTTGAAGAGGTGAGTTTTCAGCCTGTGGTGAAAGATTTGCAGCGACTCTGCTGTCCTGACATCAGTTGGGGAGTTTATTCCACCACTGTGGGGCCAGGACTTAGAAGAGCCATGACTGTGTAGATTGGCCGCAGGGGCCTCTGAGCGACAGGGCAACAAGTCACCTCGAGGCAGCAGAGCGAAGTGATCGGGCGGGGGTGTAAGACTTGACCATAGCCTGGAGGTAGGAAGGAGCTGTTCCTTTTACTGCCCTATAGGCTAGCACCAGAGTCTTAAACTGGATGCGAGCTGCTACAGATAGACAGTGTAGAGAATGGAGAAGGGTAGTTGTGTGGAAGAACTTGGAGCGGTTGAACACCAGACGAGCTGCAGCTTTCTGAACAAGCTCCAGAGGTCTGATGGCGCCGGGGCACCAGCAAGGAGGGAGTTGCAGTAGTCCAGGTGGGAGATGACAAGAGCCTGGATGAGCACCTGCTCCGTCTCTTCAGTGAGGAAGGGGCGAATCCTCCTGATGTTGTAGAGTAGGAATCTGCTGATGCAATGTTTGCCGGAAACAACAGTTGGTCATCCAGGGTCACACCCAGATTCCTCGCAGTCCGAGTTGATGTCACCACAGCATTGTCAATGGTTATGGCCAGGTCTTGGTGTGGACAACTCTTTGGGTTTTCTAGCCTTCTACATTGAGATAGAAGGTGTAACAGCAGAGATATTGGGGATTAAAAATTGCCATTTTGAATGCTATGTCATGGTAACGGTGGTGGTGCAGTGTAATTTATTTTACCTATTTTAACTATTTCGAACTGATGTGGTCTGTTTTTGTCCAGAGTGCAAAGAGAACGAGGGAACCTTGAACAGGTCTGTTCCCTCTGTAGTTAACTGGATGAGCTCTACTGGTGAGAACGCCACTTCATCACTAGACATTTGGAGGCCAAGTGACTCCATGCATGATATACACACACATACTCTATCTATTGCTCTTAAGTCACATATCTGCTTTCTTCAGATTCCCCTATGTCTCTCTCTCTCATGGTACTGCGTCAACCTTTGTTAAATGTTGGTCAAAGAACAGCCTAATTCATTTTCGCAGTTATTACAAAGTCTTTCTCTTCCTGTTGTGTTGAATGAATAGCATAAGAGAGTATTGAATACATCTAATTCAAAAGGCTACACTTGCAAATTTGGAGTAAGATTTTTCCTTGTGGGAGCTGGGAGTGGTAACGGAGAGGAGTGGAGTGCGTGCATAGCCGCGTGCTTGGAGAGCGGAGTTTCCATTCGCCACTCACATTCTCTGGACTTGTCACCAAACATGCCAAAAATTTTTTACGACCAAGCAGTTCAATTTCGCACTCATCTGTTCTTCTTCCCTTGGCTACCCATTCCAGATGTAGCAATGGAGACTTGTAGATCTCTGGATGTCATTCTTGGGTTGATTTTTACTAGTTGTAATATTATTTTTATTTTAGAAGGACGTCTACTTCTAGGCAGAGTTGCTGTCATGTTAAATGCTTTCCATTTATATTATTTGTCTAACAGTGGACAGATGGAGAGAGTTAAGAAAAGTCTAATTGTGATGAAATAAGTATCCACAGAAAGAAAACTAATTCTATTATTGCACAGGGGGTTCACAAACTTTCAAACATGACTGTGTGTATACATATATATATGTATACATACATACATATATACAGTGCCTTGCAAAAGTATTCAAACCCCTTTGACTTTTTGCACATTTTGTTGTGCTAATAAGTTAAGGCACTGTATGTATGTAGTATACATACATGTTGACCCATCAATATTGCTCTAAAGTCACATATCTGCTTTCTTCAGATTCCCATATATCTCATTGTTACATACAGCATACATAGTGATATTTATAATTTTATGTTATATTTACATATGCATATATTTATATATAGCACATATTTTGTATTTTTATATTGCAAATGTTCTGCACTAATTTCTTGCTGCAATAAGTCCTACTGCTGTTGTTTTGCACTCCATTATAATGCTGTAATCTTTACTTTCCATTCATAGGTTCTATATTTATGTAAACCCAATCTGCTACATTCTTTATTTTCTATTTTGCTATTGATATTCTATTTTTCCCTTGTTTTATTCTGTTACAATTTGCTGCTGCAACAACCCAGTTTCCCATGGGAATCAAGAACAGGTCATTTAATCATAAAGCTATGTAAAGACATCTTACCAATGGTCTGTTCCTTATCCATAGGCTTTAGTATGGATGATAGCCAGTGTCCCAGGCAGATTCCCGAGAGTGGTGGCAGTCTGCTCAGACAGCTGTTTGAGAACCCTAACAAGACATCTACACTGAACCAGGACCAGAAGTTCTCCACACTGTCCAAGCCCCAGTTGAACTTCAGCTACATGACAGAGAGCCAGCACTTTTCCGGCACCAGCTCCATGTCAAAACCCTGTAAGATAGACTACCTGATTTGGTATTTGACAACCAGAATCACTTTACTTGCGAAGTACAACAAGGAGACGTTCAGACCAAGCATATTACTGGTTTATTCCAACTGTGGAGCATTTCCTCTTTTAGTTTGGTCTGAGCAGGTGAGAAACAATACCATTCGAAATTGGGTGGCACCAAATAACTACAGCGTGATGAATGAAAATATGGGTCTCTGCCCTCTTCCAAGTGAATTTACAAGTGCAGTGGATTTTATTAGGAGTGAGAACATAATCTGGTCCAACTACACAAAATTAGTCTTAATTGATATCATCTCCAAGAAGAATGTTTTTGGAAGAAATGATTGCTTGGATAAACAGGGTTGATTTTTCTCCACCATGGTGCCATGAAGTTTCTTAATGATGGTCAGCTGACAGTCAATGACGTGCTCAGCAGAGGTTGAGAGGATATCAGAATCAGAATCAGGTTTATTGCCAAGTATGTTTTCACATACAAGGAATTTGACTTGGTGTTTTGGTGCATAACAATGAACATACAATAAAAGAAAACAGGAATAAAAGCAAGTACTGTAAAAAGCAAAGGTCAAGAATACAATATAAAATAGAAAAAATCACACTAAATATATGAAAAGATATTATAAGAAATAACAAAAATAATAATAACTATAAAATAAAAGAATATGTGCCATATACACTACCGCTCAAAAGTTTGGGGTCACCCAGAAAATGTCATGTTTTCCATGAAAACTCACACTTTCATCAAATGAGTTGCAAAATGAATAGAAAATATAGTCAAGACATTGACAAGGTTAGAAATAATGATTTTTACTTGAAATAATAATTTTGTCCTTCAAACTTGGCTTTCGTCAAAAGATCCTCCATTTGCAGCAGTTATAGCCTTGCAGACCTTTGGCATTCTAGCTGTCAATTTGTTGAGGTAATATGAAGAAATTTCACCCCATGCTTCCTGAAGCACCTCCCACAAGTTGGATTGGCTTGATGGGCACTTCTTACGTATCATACGGTCAAGCTGCTCCCACAACAGCTCAATAGGGTTGAGATCTGGTGACTGCGCTGGCTACTCCATTTTAGACAGAATACCAGCTGACTGCTTCTTCCCTAAATAGTTCTTTGTCCATCTTAATCGTTTCCTTTTATTGGCCAATCTCAGATATGGCTTTTTCTTTGCTACTCTGCCTAGAAGGCCAGCATCCTGGAGTCGCCTCTTCACTGTTGACGTTGGGACTGGTGTTTTGCGGGTACCATTTAATGAAGCTGCCAGTTGAGGACCTGTGAGGCGTCTCGTTCTCAAACTAGAGACTCTGATGTACTTGTCCTCTAGCTCAGTTGTGCACCGGGGCCTCCCTTCTCTTTCTATTCTGGTTAGAGCCAGTTTGCACTGTTCTGTGAAGGGAGTAGTACACAACAAGTATGAGATCTCCAGTTTCTTGGCAATTTCTCACATGGAATAGCCTTCATTTCTCAGAAAGAATAAGAAGGAATAGAAGAAGAAGAATAGACTGACGAGTTTCAGAAGAAAGTTCTTTTTTTTCTGGCCATTTTGAGACCATAATCGAACCCACAAATGCTGATGCTCCAGATACTCAACTAGCCTAAGGAAGGACAATTTTATTGCTTCTTTAATCAGCACAACAGTTTTCAATGATCAATTAGCCTTTTAACACGATAAACTTGGGTTAGCTAACACAATGTGCCATTGGAACACAGGAGTGATGGTTGCTGAAAATGGGCCTCTGTACGCCTATGTAGATATTCCATTAAAAATCAGCCGTTTCTAGCTAATAGTCATTTACCACATTAACAATGTCTAGACTGTATTTCTGATCAATTTAATGTTATTTTAATTGAAAAAAAAATTGTTTTTCTTTCAAAAATAAGGACATTTATAAGTGACCCCAAACTTTTGAGCGGTAGTGTATATGTTCTGAAAATTAAAGAGCTGTACATTTTTGTGCAGAATGTGCAGAAATATTAAACATTAAATATCTTTGATATGTTTGATCATTGCTCTATAACAGTAGTTCTCAATCATGTATCATTGAGGCCTAAGGTGCGGGTTTTTATTCTAACCAAAAACTACAGCAACTGATTTTACTGATTAACACACCTTCAACCAGACAGGAGATAATCAGTAAAATCAGCTGCTATGACACCCTGCAGACTCTTGGGCCTCCATGGACCATGGTTGAGAACTACTACTCAAGAAATTGACATGGCTTAGCTGTGAGATGTTGGGTTTCTTTATTTGCCACGATTGCTAGTCTAGTCTAGTCTAGTGTGAGGACGTAAATGCAAACCGTTTCACTTCTGTGGTTCCACAAGGTTGTAGACAGCTGGCCTGCGTGAACACTGACTGTGTGATATTTTTGGTAGATACACACCTTTGATTGAGTTGAGATTTTCAAGCAAGATTTAAGGTCTACCATTTTTGAAGGTAATTCCTATTTTTATCTTGCAGTTTCACTTCAAGACCAGAGTTCATTTGAAAGCATGAAGAGCCTTTGTTCGTGGGGCAGCCAGTCTTCACTAGCGGACACTCAGAGGGTCCCATCCATTGACAGCTTTGATGATGAGTACAGTGGGACTCCACTTATCCTCAGCAAACAAAATCTGTCCTTCAAGGACTATGTTCAGGAAAATAACAAGTCAGAAGAACTGGGAAAGCCTGTAGTACCAGCAGCTGTCCTGGCTAGGTTCACTGGTAAGTTATCAAGCTTGTCAAATATCAAGACAAAGAACTACCTGATTTCTGGTTACTAAATCATTTGACACTGAGACAATGTATTTCAGTTATAAATGCCAATTTCCTGTTATTTTGAAAATTTCACTTAAAATGCCACACAGTCCTTTTATGCTTTGTAATTTCCAATACAAAACAAATAAAGTGTACTTGTAGGTGTCTGTCAGCTTCTTTTTTTCCCCACCATCTGACCCAGAAAGTCTCTGCTCTTACACAGGAAGTGGACCTATTCAGCTCTGGCAATTCCTGCTAGAGCTCCTGACTGATAAAAGCTGCCAGCCCATAATCGGTTGGACAGGAGACGGTTGGGAGTTTAAACTTGCTGACCCTGATGAGGTGGTTTTAGGCTTCTAGCTTTTCTTATATTTGCCACTTTTTATGCGGTAACACATTTTACACAGAGGAGGTGTGTAAAAGGACTGAAATCAGAATGATTCCAATTGATAAAGATGAAAAAGTTGTTGTGCTCATCATCACTATGCTCTTTGTTCAGGTGGCTCAGCGTTGGGGCCACAGGAAGAACAAGCCCAAGATGAATTATGAGAAGCTAAGCCGTGGCCTTCGCTATTACTACGACAAGAACATCATCCATAAGACATCTGGGAAGCGTTATGTCTACCGCTTTGTCTGTGACCTTCAGAAACTTCTTGGCTACTCAGCTGAAGAACTCCACATTGTGCTCGGGGTTCAGCCTGACACAGAGGACTGAACTAGCAGCAGATTTATCATAGGAGTCAAGTATGAATATGATGTCAATTGGGCTTCATATCCCCCTAGCAGAAGTTGCTAATTGTACAGCCCACCTGATGGTGGTTTCTGGTGAAGCAGGTGATGAGAGTTCAGTGAACAGGAAGAGGTGTCTCTACTCAGGACACTCATTATGACATCATTGTATATTGTTTTGCAGACTTTGAGGGAGTTACCATTTTGAAAATTGATTATGTCCTTTGGTAGCTGCTCTGTGAAATAGATTGAGGTCACCATTAGTCCAATATAAGTCTGCTTCAGAGCAGCCAAGAGCACAAAGCTGAGTAGAAATCATTCATTGTAACTTCATTATGTTACACATTCCAACTATTCAGATGTTGAAGAGTAGACAGCTTCAATGAGTGCGATGGTTCTTTTGCTTACCAAATATTTTGTTTACCTTTTGGGTGACAGCCATAATTCATAAGGTAGGCTTGTACCTTGGATTACACTGGACTTGAATTTTGTAAATAGAAGCTAATACTGCCTTTTACTGTTGCAAAGTGCTTTTGAATTTAAAAACAAAAAATGCTTGAATGCTTGATTTTTAGAGTGTGATGCTACTGAAAAGTCTACTGGAAAGCCACTATTGCTACTGTATTATTATTCTCTGGAAATTACATTTTAAAATTGATATTTTCATTTTTCAAGAAATATTTTCTCAAAATACCATACAATGGAAATCTGACCTCAGTTCAGGACATAAAAAGGAAATATGTGGAGGAGCCAAACAGTAGCAGACTGACCAGATAAAATTTGAGGAGGAAATAAAACTGATGAAATATACTTCTAGTCAAACATTTTATTATCATACTTTGTGTACCATGCTGGAATCATTGTGCCTTTGCTGAATTCACTAGCATGCTAATCTGTTGAAGAAGAGCTCACATAACATAGTGTTGGGTGCGTTACTGTAATATTATTACTTTCCCCAGTAACAAGTAGTGTAGGGGATTACAATTTCCAAAACAGTAATTATATTAGTTATTAATCTAAGTAACGCTGCGTTACTGCGTTGCCAGAACGCAATTTGTTTTTTGTCCTAGGTAAACTATTTTATGATGACGTGTACGCGCGGCAGGTCAGGGCGAAAATGCTTTCAACCGCGAAAAATACAACATCTAATTTATTGAAGCATCTGATACGGCAGCACAGCAATGTGAAACTTGTTGAAAAAAAACTGCCGCTGAGAGGGAGGCATCCAGTGATGCATACACTCCGGCTAAACAACAGAAACTGGATTTTAGAGCAGGACATGGTGGTGGAGAGACGTTAAGTGAAGATAAGACAAGATCTGAAGAAGCTCGTCGCTGGGTATATCGCATCATAAAAGTCGGGAGAGACTGTTGCTTTATTTTTTTTATATATACGTATACATATGCTGTATCCCATCAGGTTTGAAAGGCTGCAATATTTGCAGTTATGCAGTTTAGCTGATTGTTGACTCCTGTAAGGTTAATTATTGTTCCAATAAAGTGGATTCAGTTCTAAAAGGAGCTGGCTAAACAGGTTGTACGTCACTTTTTCGGAAGGGGGGGGGGGGTAGCGAAAGTAATATAGTAATATAACGAGTAATGTAACTAATTACTTTAGATACCAAGTAATAAGTAAAGTAGTATTATTACTTTTTAAAGGAGTAATAAGTAAAAAGTAACTTATTACACTTCCTGAGTAACTTGCCCAACACTGTATATATATATATATTACTTTGTAAATGACCTCAAGATCTATAATTATATCAATGAAAATGTTTCAACCCCAGCTATAGGCTGAGTGAGCTACCCTTCATTGAGGTCACAGGAAGAAGGAAGAAAAAATATTTCATAAGCTTTATTTTATGACTTAGTAATACTTTTGATTAAAAAAAAACTTTAGTAATAGTGAAGAACAGCACCTACAGCAACAACTCAAAGGTCATTTTTTGTCTTGATGGCAAATACTGCACATAGACATGAAAGACTGAATGTATCAATGGAGTAGCTTATTTGTAAAATTGTCTCAGTTGTGTTTTTCATGGCCAAAGTAATGTGATAAAGGTGGTTAAATAAATATTGAGAAATATGATTTATAATATACCAAAGTTCTCTTTAAATAATGTGGTAACAGTAGAGTGTATTCTGTTTCAGGTAGAGGTAACAACGTCCATCTGTTTTGGGATAAAAAAATATTCTTGCTGTCTAATCTAATGGGTTACTCTTTAATATTTCTCATTCAACACTAATGCTTCAACAACATAAAATCACAAGATATTGTGTCTCACTAGGTTTGGCACTGTCCAGCTATCCAGCAAGCTAAACACTCAACTCAATAACTAATGTTAGCCTGCACTATAAACAAAACATGTCAAATTGTGTTACTTTAAAGGGGACATATTATGGAAAACGGCTTATTCCTGGCCCTTATACATGTTCCACAGGTTACCATTGACGTAAGTAGCCGGGAAAATGTGAAATCTGGAAGTCAACCCCTTTTTCTGTATTTTCCTTTTTCCAAAAACGTGTCGTTTAGCCCATTTATACGTCATAACGGGTGCTTCTTAACATAATCCAACCCCTCTCAGATCATGCCCACCCCCAGGTGAATAACCACTCCCATTTACCTTGTCTCAAAATGCAGCTCTCGGCAGCGCCGCAAGCCATTGCTTATGGTGCATTCCATTGTACTCGGAAATTGATAATTCCGAGTTGGTATTCGTAACTTCCAATCTAAATGTGTTCCAGTGCATCTGCTCGGGAAAACATAATCGCCCGCAGCAAACTTGTGTTTGTATGGCAAGTCTCAGAATGTTACAAGCATCTAAAGAGGACCTACATCAACTACTACAGCGCCATTAGTGAATAGAATCGGCGCATATCACTGTCGGACGCCGTTTTTTTCCGAGTACAATGGAATGCACCATTACTTTGCGAACAGTGGAGCTACAACGACAACATTTCTATGGCCCGATGCCAACTCTCCAGTTGTTCTGTTGTAGGATGCAGGCAGCAACATAGATCCCAGATCCCAGTCTCCAAACACGCAAAAATGCCAGGACAGAGTGGATGAATTTTATTTTTAACGGCAATGTCCCGGCTACAGTTAGCTCATTTTTTCTGTGTGTGATGATCTCTCCTCGGACTGCTTGAGCCATGGCAGGATTAGCATCTAAATTGAAGCTTAAACATGGAGCAATTCATAAGGTACGTGACCCATCTGCAAAATTGGAATCTGTAAGTGTCACCATGTTTTGATTTTAATTGCAAGTTAGTCTGGTTAGTATATTTGACTGCTGGTTAGCTAACGAGCTAGCGGGGCTAGCCACGAGCTTGTTGGGCGTGGAAGAAGTAAGAAAACTAAAGCTGGAGTCAGGACTCATCTTAGAGTTATTTATTGGGACCATTGTCTGTTTTATAAGTCTGTCGAACGTGTCCGGCTCGGTAAACTTTAGCCACCATTAGTACAATCGCGTTTGGTTGTTTGCGCTGCACTGTTTGGATGCAAATAGGTTGCATCCAATAATATATTGGCTAACTAGCTCAACAAAATTGTCAATCCTAGTTTGTCTGCAAATTGTAAGCTTATGGACATGAGCCATAAAGAGACCTGCTACAGCAGAGAGCTGTAGTTTTTTGGGGTTACAGTCGCCTTTCTTACTTCGCTCAACAGGGCAAAATAAGGTGGCATATTTGAGGTGCCTTCGTTGGCGTTGCAGAGGGTGCCGCAATGTGTTCTTGCCTGCTGCAGGGGTGCTGCTTTGGTCCAGTGGTGGTGCCATTGGCTGGGCACTGACATCGATGTGGGTGCAATTATCAGTGTAAGGAGGAGACAATAAGAAAACCTGTGTGCTCGTTGGAGCAGCTGTTATTTAAGTCCTGCCATAGGACTGCTCCTTCTACAGCCTATATGGCAAGGGTCACCCTGATCACGAAGAGGGAGGTGACGATGACGATGCTGTCGGTGGTGCTGTTACTGCAACCCAGTTGAAGCATCTCCTTCCTGAGGCGCACACCGCATCTGGTTGCGTGGATCCATTCGGGCTTGCCTTCGACTTTTACTGCAGTCCTGGTTGTCAGTAACACCTGGAAAGGTCCCCCACCTGGGGGAAAGAGAAACCTTATCTAATGATTTTATCAACACAAAATCTCCAGGTTTGAACTCATGGGTGGGATCGGTGCCGGGAACTGGTAGATGATTTTGTCTCAAAGTGCTCCCTAGTGCTAGTACAAAATCTGTGAGGTGCTCACTAGTCCAAATTAGAGTACCTCTGTGTGGTGGTAATGGCGGGCTGGCTCCTGTGGACATTGGTCTTACCATTAACACCTCATGCGGGCTGAGGCCTGTGGTTCGGTTTGGGGATGACCTTATTGCATAGAGCACCAAAGGAAGGGCATCTGGCCATTTCAGACCTGTTTGTTGGACTGTTTTGGTCAGTTTTTCTTTTCTTTCTTTTTTTTCAGATTTACCCTTAGCGAGGATGCATGCTCTGGTTAAGGCATACACCTTTGCAGCCTGGGCGGAAGTACCCAGTGGAAGGGCATGGGCCTCAACTACGTCGCTATCAGAAAGATGAAAAGTGGATCCATCTGTGTACAGAACAAAGTCAGAATTTGGGATTGGTGTTTGTTTGAGATCAGGGTGCGGTGACGTAGCTACATCGATCACCAATTCGCAATCATGTGTGTCACTAGTTTCAGGGTCCTCAGGGGGCAAGTAACCCAAGCGTAGGTGCTGATAGCATTGCCTGTTTGAGCTGTGTGAATGCATCATGCATTTCAGGAGACCACACAATGTCTTTGCGAGCATCTGCCATGGTCGAAGCACGTAGGACAGCGTCCATTGTTCTGTAGTCATAGATCCAATGTCTACAGTAGTTGGTAATTCCCAGAAAAGACAGCATCTCAGTCTTGTTGCGAGGAGGGGTGGCTGTACAAATAGCCTTGACTCTGTCTGGAGAGAGCAGTCTGGAGCCATGGGACAGACAATATCCCAAGTAAGCAACAGTGGGAAGACAAAACTGCAACTTCGCCAGGGAGGCTTTGTGTCCCTTTTCTGCAACATGATTAGATGGAGTCAGTCACACAGACATCCTTGGTGGGTGAGGCAATATGAAGATCATCAGCGTATTGCAGCAACGTGCTTCCGCCGGGGAGAGTCAATGCATCCAAGTCACGCGTGTACTGCTTGTACTGCAATGCACTGCTTACCATTATAGGTGAAGGCAAAGAGATGTTGACTGCCTACATCCAATGTGATGGAAAAGAACGCAGCACACAAATCAACAACCGTGTAGTGTGTGGAATCTGCAGGCAAGCTAGCCAAGATGGTATTGGGGGGGTCATAGGGACCACAATATCATTCACTGAACAAAGCGCCATTCATCTGCTCGCCCTGGTTTAGGGACTGGTGGAATAGGGGTGTTGCATGGACTATTGGTTTCAACCAAAACTCCTTGTTGGAGCAAAGATTCTGTGACGGGTTTAATGCCTGCAACAGCAGCAGCGGACAATGAGTATTGTCGGATGCATGGAAGAGCTGCCAAAGTTTTAAGCTTGACCACATGGGGTGGTGCTGAGGAAACAAAACCTACATGATTCTTATGGAGCGCCCACAATTTGGGGGGAACCTCCGACAAGGCCGGGGGGGGGGGGGGGGGAGTAGTAGGGAGTGGGGGAAGGGGATTGGAAGGAAAGGGAAGTGGGAATGGGAGGCAGAGCGGGGAGGGTGAACCTGAAACAATTGTTGGGTAGGAACCCAAGGGGACCACAAGGGGTCGCAATTTCCTGAATAGGTGTCAATTGAGAGAGTGAAACACACATAGGGCCCAAATCTTGAGGCTGATAGCCAGAGGCAACAGCCAAAGTCACATGGGGGAGTAAATTGGGCACTTGAAAAAGTGCAAGTTGTTCTGTAGACAGTGAGATCATGGCAGCGCATCCTTTAGCGCCTATGAAGATTGTAGAAGGGGCGCTTAAGGTGTCTGAAACAGACTAACGTGGTTTTGCTAATTGAGCATATGATGACAATGCAGGAAGGGTGCCATAGAGTGCAGTACAATGCAATGAAGTAAGATGTGACATTGACAGCAACATGGTGGTAAGGCTTGAGGAATGTATGGACATAGCGATGATGTTAGTCTCTGAAAGAAATTCCGAAAGTTGTGGATAATTATCCACTGACCAGGAGTAAAGAAAATTGGAAGTCAGTATACTAGTAGCCTAGAAAATATTTTCCTCTGGTAAGTCCATGAAAAGCCCATCAGGGGTGCAATAAATTACAGCATTCAATTTACATAGAGCATCTCTACCCAATAAGGAAATTGGAGTGTTATCAGACATTATGAAACTGTGCTGCAGTTTATTCCCTTCTACAGTCAAAGTGGTGGGTTTAGATATTGGTTCAGTTAACGGGATGCCCATGACTCCCACAGTTGTAACTGTTTTCTTACTCTGCGTTAAGATATCATTATCTGCTTTGGTTGATGAAGTGGCACCACTGTCAACTAGCATAGTTACTCTCTTGGCCTCCCTATGACTGGGGGTGACGCATTGTATGAGGAGGAGGAGGAGGGGCTGAGGGCGTAGCTTGTTGTGACTGCTGTGACTGCTTAGACCCTCCGTTTTTACGCCTATAGTTGTTTCTGTCATTTCTCTCATACTTGTCATGTCTGTCATATCTCTGGGGCCTGTTACGGTTTGGGCGCCTACAGGTATTAGCCCAATGGCCTTTTGACCCGCAGCGGTGAAGTGTCATTAGATTTATCCCAACGTTCTTGGGATTCTTGCAAAGGGAAAAAGGGAACCTGTGTCATGGCAAGTGTAGGTTTTTGGTTCAGGGGTCTTGAAAAGACCCGCTGTCCAAATCAAGTAGCCAGTTATAAAATGGCTGTGGTCGTTTGAGAGGGCAAGGGGCATCAATTCGCATTTGTTTAGCCTCAGCTGGTGTCCATGGTTTCCTAACAGCCATATCATAATTTTAGGAGTTTGGTAGATGGCAGCAGCAGTTTGTTGTTTCTTTCTTTCTGCCCTAGTGTCTGGGTGTTTATCTCTCATGCCTGTGTCAGCCTTCGCCTTGGGCTTCTTCACTGATTGCCCTGACTCCCCCTCTCCTTCTGTGTCAGGAGTCTGACTCGTCTTACTCATCTCTCCTCCCACTTCCTCAACCTCTGTTTCTCCCTCACTGTTTTCTAGAGAAGGGAGGGAGTCTCGTCGTGGGGCAGCTGTACCCTCCTGACCTTCATTCTCTTCATTTTTTTGTCTGTTGATCTGTATGACTGCAGCTGCTATAGCTAACATTTCTGTCCAGTTATCATCAGGCAGAGAAGGATACAGTTTGTTTACCTTTTTCTTAGGTTCTACCTGTTTTTCTTAGGGTACATAATCACTACACCTTTCACGTCACATTCCCATCCCGGCATTGGCATTGCACTCAACCAGTCTATGTGTAAACCACCATCATGCAACACATTACACATTTTGATCGCTGTTGGGGCAGATTGTGCTTCGGCCCACGGCTGTGCTCTTTAACGCTAAGCGGCCTACTACTCTATCTAGCAGATTTACAGCTGTTTTTATCAGTTGTATCTGGTATTGTGAGCAGTGGGAAGCAATTTGTGCTATCGTCTGTGGCAATGTTGAAGTCTGCCACTGTCTGTCATATCCGAGTATGATTTCTTCATCAGATATAGCTTCACTGTTTTTGTTTTTATTGTCCTGTGGAGGCGGGTGTCGTTTTGCGACAGATTGCCACACTTTCAGACATTCTTTCAGGTAGATGTAATCCCATTTCGGATCTCCTTTACCATCCTCAATGTTATCTTTTAGGATTTGCATTTTCTTTGGGGCAAATGACCCGCCACTTGGCCATTGCCTTTTAGTCCAGTTATACAGTTCATACATAGGACCTTTTTCTTTGATCACTGTATCAGCCGCGGAGCCTGGTGGCACAATGACGTCACCCACAGTCTCCCTCAATTTTTTGGCTCTGCTGCTCAATGCCTTACTGTGTTGAAATTTACAGAAATGAGCGTACAGTTTGTTAGAGATGAAGGAGCGATCATTGTAAGACGTGCATTCTGAAAGGGAACGTGTTTTAAGAGATCAACAAGATCCTTTACGGCAATCAGATAATTATCTTTATGAGTGCTTAGTCGCGAGGGAATAATTTACCTCCAACAATTAATTGGACTTTGCAAACTTTATGAAGTGAAGCTCAGCCTAATACAGACGCTGTGTATTGGGCTCCACTTTTTTATATATTTTTTATATTATATTTTGAAAAGTGTACCTTGTATTCAAAAGTTACATCAATGTGCTTGGTGTGGTGGACTGCTGCACCACATGAGGGGGACTATGTTAAGAAATAGAAAGAAAGTCTGATGCAAATAATGTGGCCTTTGCTGCTGCTGGAAATGACCTACCATTTTATTCTCAGATGATCAGTGACTCTACATGCCACATCACCAATGTTGAGGTGAAGTGGCCTGGGTATGTGCATGCATCTTCCGGGAGTCAAACTTGTGCTCCAGATTTGAGCAAGGTTGCCAAAAGTAATTATTAGCAAAAAAGGCCTTATTTGTCCATTCCTACATTGCTACGCCTGCAGGACCTTCTTCATGACCCCCTCCCCCGACCCCACCCTTGTCCACTACAATGCAGCTCTTGCCAGGACAAGTGCCAGGATTGAAATGACCTTTGGGCAACTAAAGGGAAGATTTCAACCTGAGGGTTGCACCAGATAGGGCATGTGACATTATTGTTGCATGTGCAGTGCTACACTAACGATAAGGAAAGAGAGGGTCCTACATGTCCGGCGGCAACACAATGATGATATTGAGCCTCTGTACCTGGACCAGCCTAGTGGCAGAGCTGCAGGGTATAGGATTGCTGCCCTGTCCCTTGTTTTGCCCCTGTGGTGTGGGGCTAAAGGAGACATGAGTTTGTATTTTTTATTTATGTGTAGACATGACATGAGTTTGTTCAGAGAGAAAACAAACAAACGTCTCCTGGGATTACTGGGATTCCCACCACCTGGCCTTTCTTACCGCAGCCTTTTTCTTGTTGGCTACATTAAGATAGTTTTGAGAGGTTAACCACTTACTTGAGTATTACCTAGTTGAAAATGTAGAATTGCAATAAAGTTTATTTATTTTTACTTTATTTTGACCTACAGGAAGTTGATATACAACTTAGAATATTTCAGAAGGTGACATTATCAGAAAGAACCAGAGTCCAAATATTGGTGGCTTACAACTAGATTTTAAAACTTATCAGAATTAAATTAGCCACACGTTTTATGAATAAGAACATAAGAACATCTTCTTACATATTTAATTTATCAGCAATCCTCTGCCAGGCTTCCTCCCTGAATATAGCCGCTCTTGCAGTGTTGGAATTAGTCCTGAAAACCTCCTTTTCTTCTTTGGAACTCTACAACCACAAAACCAAAATATAGCCGCAAGCGGCGATTCGCGGGTTCAAACCATTTTGTTTCTGCAAACTGCATGCAGAGTGACAAAAAAAAAAAAATTCCACAAAAAAATATATGCAGTTAACTGTATGTTTAAGTAAGCAAGGACACTAGGACAAAACTCTGTTTTGAAACGAAAAGGTATTAGTGTGGATGTAGTCTCAGAGATGAGGATACACGGAGGCTACACTTTCTGATTTGTTGAGTGAGTATCTCGATGGCATCAACTGGAAGGAATGCCAGGCTGCAGCACACGAAAATTAACTCGCTTGACATTATTATGTATGAAACTGCCAATCAGATTTATTTACTTGTTAATCGAAGGTGCCGAAAATGCCGTTCCGGATCGTTCCGGCCCACTTTAACCCTTGGATGTAACCTATTTGCATCCAAACAGCGCAGCGCAAATAATCATAAGAGAGGCGATTGTACTAATGGTGGCTAAAGTTTACCGAGCCGGACACATTCGACAGACTTATAAAACAGACACTGGTCCCAACAAATAACTTTAAGATGAGTCCTGACTCCAACCAATAACTTTAAAAGATGTGTCCTGACTCCAGCTTTAGTTTTCTTACTTTTTCCACACCCAACAAGGCCGTAGCTAGCCCCGCTAGCTCATTAGCTAACCAGCAGTCGAATATACTAACCAGACTAATTTGCAAATAATATCAAAACATGGTGACACTTACAGATTCCAACTCTGCAGATGGGTCACGTACCGTATGAATTGCTCCATCTTTAAGCTTCAATTTAGACGCTAATCCTGCTGTGAACGGGCCCTCCTTGATCAATCAGTCCGACGTGAACACACATACAAAAATGACCTAACTGTAGCCGGGACGTTGCCGTTAAAAATAAAATTAATCCACTCTGTCCTGGCATTTTCGCGTGTTGGGAGACTGTGCAGGGATCTATGTTGCTGCCTGCATCCTACAACATAACAACTGGAGAGTTGACATCGGGCCATAGATGTTGTTGTTGTTGTAGCTCCAATGTTCGCAAAGTTATGGTGCATTCCATTGTACTCGGAAAAAACAAAATCCAAAACGGAAAAGTGCAATAGAACAGTCATTCAAGTCGGAATTCCCTGTCGGAAACTCGGGCAAGATTCAACTCGCCTGAGTTCGCCAATATAAACATACCTGACGTCACTACTACACGTCAATATATCGGTGCACACCGTGAACAGTCAATTTTTACTTCATATGTTGTTTTAGTTATGAAAACATGTTGAAACAACTTTGTAGTTTACATTTGTAATGTAGTTCAGTTGATTTGAGCTCAACGTTACGAGATAGAAGTCTTTACTAGCGTGCGGTACTAGCCTAGATGAATCACATTTAGATTGGAAGTTTAGAATACCTACTCGGAATAATAGATTTCCGAGTACAAGGGAATGCACCATAAGCAACAGCTTTGAGATGAGGTGGTGGGCATGCTCTGTGAGGGGTTGGATTATGCTAACAGTGGCCTGTTATGACATCTAAACAGGGGACTTTTCAAAATGGCGCTCCCTGTTGTACAATTTTAAGAATTTTACAAACTTAGTGCAACATAAAGTCCACCAAGTTTGGTGATGTTTGGACAAACTGTCATTGATTTATGGCCAAATTTGCACCAGGCCCATGCACATGTTTGGAACTGGTTGTGCCCCCTATTGAGCAATTTCAAAATAATTTTACACATGTGGTTCAACATTGTTATGAAACATATCCTGCAAGTTTTGTAATGATTGGACAAACAATTTCTGATTTATCGTCTGATTTGTGTTATGCCACGCCCATTTCCTGGCATTTGTAGCGCTCCCTATTGGTTTAATGAAACTTTCAGTGTATGTTTCAGGTACATATGTGGACATATCCTGCAAGTTTTGTGATGATTGGCCCAACGGTTGTTGACTTTAGTGTAATTATGTGCTGAGCCACACCCTTTTGAAGTTCATTGGTCAATATCTTGAAAACTAAATAAGATATCACCAAGCTTTATATAACTTTTGATAAGCTTGGTCCAATAATGATCCACAGAAAATTTGGTAGCAATTGGACCTACGGTCTAGGAGATGTCAAAAATGTGTTTTTCAAAAAATTCAAAATGGCGGACTTTAGTGGTTCTTGAGGCTTTTTTGTAGAACATGTTGAGCTGGACTTGTGTGTCAAATTTCAAGTCAATCGGACGCACGGTGTGAGGGGCGTGGCCTTTCCCAAATTTTGCTTTTGGGCCTTAATTACAGCGCCACCATCTGGCCGATTGGGCTCATGTTTCTTGGGAAGCATTTGCACATCATTTCCAGTTATTGGGCCAAGTTTCATGGTTTTAGCTCATTCCAGCTCACGGGAATTTGCGACGCGGCATAAGACAACAAAGAATAATAAACCGAGGTGAAAAACAATAGGGTTCTACCCGTCCGGGGTTTGAACCCTAATAAACCGAGGTGAAAAACAATAGGGTTCTACCCCTTCGGGGTTTGAACCCTAATAAACCGATAGGAAAACAATAGGGTTCTACCCCTTCGGGGTTTGAACCCTCATAAACCGAGGTGAAAAACAATAGGATTCTAGCTCTCCGGGGTTTGAACCCTAATAAACCGAGGTGAAAAACAATAGGGTTCTACCCCTTCGGGGTTTGAACCCTAATAAACCGAGGTGAAAAACAATAGGGTTCTACCCCTCCGGGGCTTGAACCCTAATAAACCGATAGGAAAACAATAGGGTTCTACCCCTCCAGGGTTTGAATATAATAATGAATTAATATAATTGAGTATAATTTTTTTGACAAAAGCAAATTGGTGCAGTACCCTGCAGTACCTCCGCAGATGCCCTAGACCTCGGTTGAAGGCCACTATGAACAATCATGGGGTTATGGAAACATTCTGCCGACATGTTAAGTAGACTGTGGAAGTGGGAACAAGAACTCTTAACAAGAACATACTATCATAATGATCAATACAAAAAAAGAATATAGCAAAAGGTAACACAGTTGCTGCTGCTAGAGAGGATTGCTGGAGGAAAACTTGCAGACAGTCTAAATGATGGTGTAAAGTAAAAAGGCTTATCATTGCCCATCACTAAGGCACAGTGGGGATATTTCTCATTGATCCAGTACAATCTATTGCACCGATCACTCTTAGGAATCCTAATAAATTTCAGTGCACTTATATGCAATATGCAACAGTAAATTGAATTAATGTAATTAATGTAGCTACCTGATATTTGATACAAGCCCTCTTTTATAGCCAGAGTGGGCAAATCGCCTGGAAACGCTACAAACATATTATATCTCTTAATATAATAAATCAGAGGCGTTATGACAGTCTTTGCCCTGCGAAGAGCCCCTCTTACTATCTGTAAATTTAATAGTATTGCTCTGTACACCAGTGCTACATAAGTCCTGGCTGCAGTCTAACCACTCTCACTCTGCTCCTCTCCACAGACACACCACACTCTGGTTTGGTTTTGTTGTCTTGTCGTTACTTTTGTTTGATTTTAGTGATGGGAAGACCGACTCTTTTAACTAACTCGATTCTTTCGAGCCGTCCGATAGAAGTGCATCGATTCTGAATCGATTCATTATGATTCACCAACAAAAACATACCACCCCATGTGAGGTTTGAACCTACAATCCTCAGCATGAGAGTCTGCTGCTCTACTAACTGAGCTATACTAGTAATGGCATCACATGAGCGCCACCCCTTTCAAACCAGATGTGTAACCAACTGTAAAACACCAACTAAACCACAGGTTAATGACAATAATAATATTTATAGTATTTACACAGGGTATTGCTATTGATTTCATTTTATTTCATGTGCTCTTGACTTTCTTTTTCTAATAGAGACAGTTTTGTTGACCAATGTTAAATGTTAAATGGCTTAAGTTTACCCAATTACCAGTTAATTTATTAAACAACATCTTAAACAACAAAAACTGTTGTCAATGTGTGCAGAATAGATCGCTACATTATTACATTGGCCTTTTTCACGATCCAATATGGCTCCTTGATCCGGCAGGTACGCGGAAGTAGTCTCTCTCGTTCGTCAGACGTGAACCGCTCGGACATCTGCTCTCTCGGTTCGCGAGATGTCCGATTGAGTCCGAGAAGTCCGATATTCATCTGCTCTCTCGTTCATCTGCTCTCTCGACTCGTTCGCGAGCCGCTCAGTCTCTCTCGTTCATCTGCTCTCTCGACTCGTTCGCGAGCCGCTCAGTCTCTCTCGTTCATCTGCTCTCTCGACTCGTTCGCGAGCCGCTCAGTCTCTCTCGTTCATCTGCCCTCTCGTTCGCGAGCCGCTCAGTCTCTCTCGACTCGTTCGCGAGCCGCTCAGTCGGATCAGTGGTTCTCGTCCGATGAACGAGAGAGACTACTTCCGCTTACCCGCCGGATCAAGGAGCCATATTGGATTATGAAAAAGGCCAATGTAATAATGTAGTGATCTATTACATTCTATATACATTGACAACAGTTTTTGTAATGTTTAAGATGTTGTTTGATAAATTAACTGGTGATTGTTTGATAAATTAACTGGTGATTTTTTTAATAAATGTTTTTTTTTCTGGCGCTGCTATAACCGCTGCTGAATCAATTCAGTCGCGTGTGCGAGTCGAATCAACTCACTCACTTAACTGATTCGGTTCTTTTGAACGATTCATTCGCAAATTGGCCATCACTATTTGATTTCCACACCCTATAGTGTGAATATTGAGTTTGGCAACTTGATTTGGCTTAGTTTTATTTAATAAAATTTGTTAACCGTTACCTTTGGTGTGTCTCCCTTTTGTTATGACCTGGGTCATAACAAATGGGGGCTCGTCCATTAAGGTTACTTTGTTAAAAATATAATAATAATAACCTTGCAATCAACAATGGCGAGGAAGTTGGCACAGACAAAACGACCTGAGCTGTAATGCGTCTAATTGCGGTAATATGGCAATAGCGAAAGATGGCTTGGAGGACAGCTGACAGTTTCCGGGAGACTTGGGGTAGAAGGGAAAGGACAGAGAATAGTGCAGAGAGAGGGTGTTCTAACCTCACTTTCACAGTTCAACACTGCCTTTGCATCACCCGTGCATCAACAAGAAAGTTGGTTACCGTCTGGTTTGCAGGGTGTCAGCGGTGTCCTCATCTCCGTGGTAACCGTCGCGCAGTTGCAGTAGACAGGTAAACACACGCATGTGTTGGTCTGGACCCGTCAATGTCAGGAGGGCTGTAGCGGAGTGCGGTCCGGGGGCTGTTGTCCATCAGAATCGTTGTGCCAACAGTTCACCTCAGTGGAGATAGAGGGATAGGTTGATGTTTTGACTCAAGTTGTTCAGGGAGCAGAGTAGAGTAGCGACTGGCTTGGTTTCATAGTCGTCTGGGCTGCGGGACGGGCTGCAGAATGGTTTAGTTGAGTTTCTTTTTTTGTTCAAGGCTTTTTTATTGAAGGTTCAATAGATTTTGCATGTATTCAGAAGCGATACTTTTTTTTTCCTACAACATATGCAACCCCACAATCCCATTGCACCTCAAATTGTCGGGGGAGGAAGAGTCTAGGTCAGGGCCAGTGATAAGGACTGGACCTCCTCGCCAACACTTAATCTTCTTCACAATTCAGTCGTTACTGGAGTCTCACAACAGGTTCAAAGAATTCACTGGAGACGATCAGAGTTCGATGCATAGAGTTTTATTCTTCAACAGAGACAAAACCCGAGTTGGTTCCGGAACCAGACTGAAGTACAACTGCCTGTGCATGATCTTATATAGCCCAAGAACTGGGTGGAGAATACTGACTTCTACGCCCCGTTTTCCCAAATTTAGCTTTGTTTTGCCCGGAAATAATGGTGTCCTAACGCCTGAATTTAGCCCTGTGGGCGGTCTTTGCGGGCATGTAGGCGGTCTCGTTTTACTCCATTACGTAACCGTTACATAAGAAAACCCAGGGTTTTAGGGACTTTCCCATTCACCATTACGTAATGGCCACCTGGGCCTCTCCTGTTTGCGCATGCCCAGCCTGTCTTTTTCTAGGTACTTTCCCTTACGCCATTGCAGGTGCTTATCAAAACGGGGCCTGTGTAGCTCGTCCTTGGACACCCTTATTGTGAGAAGGCTTCAGACTGTATTTTTTAAAAACTTTGTGATTACTGTGGGGAAGCTTTAGACTGTATTTTTTGAAACTTTATGATTACTTTATTATCTTCAGGTTACATGCTTAATCAAACACAATCTTTATATTTATGCAGACTTAACATTTTGATATTGATAATATTGCTTAATACAAGGCATATTATACCTTAACTATAATTATTAACAACAAAATCCACACAACATTCAAAGTACATACAAAAACTAAATAAACAAATAAACAATAGCAAAAGAAAATAAAATTTATTTAGAAAAACATAATGATGATAAAGAAAAGAAAAACATAATAACAATAATAATAACCATTTTACAAGAAAAGAAAAAAACTATAGAATTAAAATGCTGTCAGTGTCCATCTTTTCTACATGAGCTAAGATAGGCTGACATATAGTGTAGAATTTCCCTGCACTGCCCCTCGTGGCATATCTGATTTTCTCTAATGTCAAATGATTCATTAGATCTCCCAGCCATAGAGTGAAGGTTGGGGGGTATGTTTCTCTCCATTTTAATAAAATGAGACGTCTTGCTAAAAGTGTCGCAAAAGATATTAGATTCTTGAGTGAGTCATTCGGACAGAGATTCTGTGAGATAACACCAAATAAAACCGTTATGGCAAGAGGTTCAACTGGCATCCCCAATGCCTCTGGAAAAAAATTGAAAATCGATCGCCAGTTTTTGGCAGAACCAGAACATGTGAGAGTGTGGCTGGTGTTTGTTTACACCGGTCACATGTGGGATCAATGTCTAGTTTAAATTGAGCTAATTTGACTTTGGACCAGTGTAACCTATGCACTACTTTAAATTGTATAACTGAATGTCATAGACAGACTGATGATGAATGTATTCTGTCTAAAATATTCTGCCATTCTATCGTTGAGTGTTACGTTGAGATCATCTTCCCATCGAGTTCTTAGGGAATTGAGAGGTTCCGCGTTGTGAGTTAAGTAGAGAATACACAGTTCCAATGTTTTCTGTGTGGTAAGCAGCAGGTGGTAATGATGGGAAGTCAGTGGATAAAGTTGATACCAAGCTGCGCAACTGTAGGAATCTAAAAAAATGGCCACGGGAAATATCAAACTTCACTGCAAGCTGTTCAAATGATATGAAGATATTACCTTCATAGAGATCCTTTAATGTACAAATTCCATTTCTATTAATTTCTCCATCAACCAGAGAAGGAAGAAACATATTGTTCCTTATTATGGGGGGATGAATTGACCAACTATCGAGTGAGAAGTAATGTCTAAATTGTGCCCAAGTGTTTGACAATTGGGTTTGTGGAAAACCTAGATACAGAGCCAGATAATGGAGGTTTTGAGCACATCAGAGCATGTAGAGAAGCTGGGCTACAAGATGAGTTCTCCAATAATAGCCAAGCAGGGGCATTATCTGGTGTAATATTCATCCAGAACAACATAATACAAATCTTTACAGCCCAATAATAATATCGCAAATGAGGTAATCCTAGCCCAGCCTGCTGACTATGCTTTTGTAGTATACACTTATGAATTCTAGGATTTTTGTTATTCCATATAAAGGAGGAAATTACTTTATCCACATTGTGGAAAAAAGTCTTTGTTAGAAAGACAGGCAAACACTGAAATAAATATAAAAATCGAGGCAAAATGTTCATTTTAATAGTATTGATTCTGCCTCATAGTGATAATGGAAGTAGATTCCAATGCTCTAGATCAGGGGTGTCCAAACTTTTTTCACTGAGGGCCACATACAGAAAAATATACAAAGGGCTGGGCCACTCACTAGAGGTGAGGCGATATACCTCACCTCTAGTGTATTAAAGTTAGCAAAATCAATCAAATGTAGGTAAATTATGCTTGATAATTGAATATGCTTAAAGAAAAAAAACAGCCTACATCACAGCTTTCCATTAATGGGTTTTCATTTATTTTGTTTCAAAAAGGGTTGGCAGCTCATTCTCAAAACAGCAGGCTCAGATTGCTTCTTAGTCAGGATGGTGATCCCCTTCACAGCACTGTATAAAGGGGGGAAAATAAGGGGAAAAGGGGATGGGTATATTTCAGGCTTGTTATGCAAATAAGTTATTGGGCTTGTTAACACATCAACTAACGTTTGTTAGAAAATGTTATCAACTTTAATTGACTGAATTTATTAAGTAAATGGGCTTATTAACACATGAATACTGTGTAATATATTTTTAACTCACCTATAATGGGAACAGCGTTGCACTCAGTGGGAACAGTGATGCTGCGCTTTGGACTGAAGGATGGCTGGCAGGTTAGGAGTAAGTTTGGTGGTTGAGATGCGAAGGACATCACAGAGATGGCTGTCGGTCATTTTGGTTCTCAATCTGCTTTTGTTCAGATTTAACAGAGAAAATGTTTGCTCGCATATGTATGTTGAGCCGAACAGCCTCATCATTCTTTTTGCGTGGCGTCTCATCAGAGGAAACTTGGCCTTTTCCAAGCTCCGGTAGAAGTCGGGTAGGGAGAGAAGCTGATGTTGATTCTTCAGAGAATTATCACACTGCATTTCGATAAGTTCTAATTGCAGACTCTCTTCCACTTCTTCTGCATCCATCAGGAAGGGAGTCGAGAACAGCTTGATTTCTTTCTCAATGATAGAAAAATCTTGGAAGCGCTGACTAAATTCTGTCATGAGAGATGTGATCACAGACACATATTTCCCCTTTTTAGCAGAAAGGTTGGCCTTTGGAAAAGCACATTTGATTTCGGACAGCGTGGGGAAGTACGCAACATTGAAGTTGCGTAGTTGTGTCTCAAAGAGACGGAGCTTCACACAGAATGCTTTCATGTGCGCATAAAGTTGTGGTACAAGCTGGTCTTTGCCTTGTAGGCTCTTGTTCAGTGTGTTAAGATGATCAGTAAGATCAACTAAAAATGCCAGGTCTGCCAACCAGAGAGGGTCACTCAGCTCATGAAGAGGTCGGTCCTTCTCTCTTAAAAACTGGTCGATTTCTGATCTCAGGGAATAAAACCGCTGCAGCACGGAGCCGCAACTTAGCCAACGCACATCAGAATGGTAGAGTAGGTCCCCGTATTCAGCATCAACATCAGAGAGGAAAGCTTGAAATTCTCTGTGGTAGAGCCCTCGTGCTCGAATTATGTTGACAGTTTTCACAATAGTGTTCATCACATCGCCAAGCTGGACTGTCTTGGCACAGAGGGCTTCTTGGTGGATGATACAGTGCATTTTAACAGCCTCACCTCCACTTTTTTGCACCTTGGCGCATACCATAGAGGCCATTCCTTTGCGCTCGCCTGTCATAGCTGGAGCCCCATCCGTTGTAACTCCACACAGCTTGTCCCATTTAAGTCCCATCATGTCAATTGAATCTGACACAGCTTCAAAAATGTCCTTACCCGTTGTTGTGCTCTTTAGACTCCTAAGATCAAGCAGCTCCTCCGTAATGCAAAAGTTATCCTCAACTCCCCGCAAAAAAATTAACAGCTGTGCGGTGTCTGTGGCATCTGTGCATTATTCCTGCGACTTTAGTGAGGCACTGTTTTATGAAGTCACCATCTGAGAAAGGTTTCCCGTGTTGGGCAATGAGTTGAGCTACCTCGTAGCTGGCTATTGTGGCATTTTCTTGTGTTTTGTTAGCACGAAAAAAATACTGTTGTTGAGCTAGCAGGCTAGCTGCCATTTGCTTAACTTTCTGTTCGCGCTCGGCACCAGTGTAGACGTGTAGGTCTAATGTTTGGTTTTATAGTGTCGTCGTACATTATACTCTTTCATCACTGCAACAGTTTCATTGCAAATCAAACAGACACACTTCCCCTTGACTTCTATGAAGAAATATTCATTTTCCTACCGTGTCTGAAATTTTCTACACTCACTTGCTATCTTGCATTTCTTTGATTCTGCCATTTTTGGTCACCCGTGGCAAAATTTTTCTTTGATTGCTCTTGTTTTGTGGAGAAGCTGCCTTGTTCAAGACAGTTACTCCACCTAGTGTTAAAACTAAGAAGTACAATACAGTCAAGCGCAAGTTTCATGTGTGGGCCATATTCCATTATATTTTTAGAATTTGCTGCGGGCCAATTAAAAATGGACCATGGGCCGCAGTTGGCCCGCGGGCCGTAGTTTGGACACCCCTGCTCTAGATCTTCCTTTATTACTAATAAAAGTGGGGGATAGTTGGCACAACAGAGGTCTTTGAATTTGTGCGTAATCCAAATACCTTATTTTGAAGGGAAGTAGAGTGGGATCAATCTCTTGAGCTGCATGGTTTATCGGCAGGTTTACCCAATATCCAGATATCCTGCCAAAATCATCAGCACATTAAGCAGTTTTGTTAGAAGATCAGACAGAAACAATAACAGCTTTGATGACCCCTCTGCTCCACTAGGTGTTCCTGTGTCCTTTGTTGCTGGTCTCCAGAGTCTCCTCTCCCATCGTGGGTGCAGCTGTTTTGTTTGCTGCAGACATTTCTCACACATCCATGCATGCTTATATGACTGATTACTGACTTCCATGCTTTTCTCCGTCTTTAGTAGTGTTTTGTAAATAAATGTTTTTGTTTTTTTTCATTTGTAAATTCGTCTGGTCTCCCATTTTTGTGGCAGCCTAAGAGCCGGGCTGTGACAAATGGGGGCTCGTCCTGTCCTTGTTGACCCGTTGTTGGAGTGATGTAGGAGATGAGTTGTAGCCTAGTAGGCTGGGCACCTCGTTTTGTGTATGAGTTGGGTGTGTGATGACGTTGGTTACAGGGGGGATGGCAGTAAGTTTTGTGCTGCAGGTAAATGGGAGGAAGGAACTAGTCCTCGCCTGGGTAGGCCAGAATGGGGTACACGGGCTCAGATACAGTTTGCATAGATGCAATGCATAGAGTGGTGCTTAACTGTGGTTTGGTCCAAGGTGAGGTTGTCATGGGTGTGCGTCCTGAACTGCCAATCGAAGGGGTGGATATCATTCTAGGGAGCCACCTGGCTGGTAGCCGGGTGTGGGCCGATGGTCCACCTCCTCCCATAGTAACGTCTTCACCCTATGTTACGGGGAAACCCGATGAGAGTGCTCAGTGTTTCCCTGGTGTGTTTAAAGGGCTATGTGCCGTGCGGAGCCCGAACCTGAGCGGGGTGCAGCAGAGGAGAGTGGGGCATTCTCTGTGGCTATTCCTGATTCTCTGTTGTCTCTTTCTCACAGTGACCTGGTGGCGGAGTAGAGAGCTGATCCCTCTCTGAGCCAGCTGTTTGAAAGAGTTCTCACCCTTGATGATGAAAAGAGTGCCGTAAATGGTTACTTGCTGCAGGACAAGGTGTTGGTGAGGAAATGGCTGCCGTATGAGGAAAACTTTGTTGGTAATCCTGTTATTCAGATTGTTGTCCCTTGTAAATTTCGTGATTAAGTGTTGAGAACGTCTCATGATCAGTCAGGACATTTGGGAGGCCGTAAGACATATGATTACATTCTGCGATACTTCTGGCCGTGTGTAAAGAGGGATTTGTCCAGGTATATCAAAACATGCCATACATGTCAGATGATGGGGAAACCAAATCAGGGCATTAAGCCAGCTCCTCTGTGTCCTATTCCAGCAATCGCGCAGCCTTTTGAGCATCTCATAATTGACTGTGTGGGTCCTTTACCTCGTTCCAGGTCTGGTAGCAATTACTTGCTAACAGTAATGTGTCAAAGCACAAGGTAATCGGCTGCATATCTGCTGCGGTCCATTACTGCTAGGTCGGTGGTAAAAGCGTTGACACAGTTCATTTCCATTTTTGGTATTCCAAAGGTAATCCAGAGCGACCAGGGCTCAATCTTTTTTTTTTTTTTTATCTCATTTGTTTGCTCAAATTCTAAAACGACTACGGGTTAAACATAACCAGGCTTCCGCATACCATGCTCAGAGTCAAGGGGCTCTGGAGAGATTTCATCAGACCCTGAAGTCTCTGTTGCGTGGTTATTGTGTAGAACTGAACCAGGATAGGGAAGAAGGGCTGCCGTGGTTACTGTTAGCTGCCAGAGAGGTTGTGCAGGATAGTACCGGTTTTAGCCCAAATTAAGTTGTTTTTGGTCATACAGTGTGTGGGCCGCTCAATCTATTGCATGACGCTGTTGTGCAACCAGAACCTCATAGTAACCTGATAGAGTACGTTAACGAGTTCCGGCATCGGTTGTATGTGGCTGGAGAGATGGCTAAAGAAAAGTTAGCCTCTTCACAGGAGAAAATGAAGCATCTTTACGACCGTAAAGCTGAGCAGCGCCGGTTTAGTCCCGGTGACCAGGTTCTTGCTTTGTTGCCAATTGTAAGTTCTCCCTTTCAGGCTGTTTACGGGCCCATTTACAGTTTTACGCCAGGTTTCTGATCAAAACTACCTGCTCCCAAGCGTAGAAAACCAACCCAACACTGTCATGTAAATCTTCTGAAACCCTACTATGCTCGTGTGTCACAATTTTCTGCATCTGGTGGCAAGGAGCAGAAAGAGTCTGTTACATCAGTTTCAGTGGCTGCGACAGTAGAGAGTTCTGACATTTCTTTCCCTGCCCATGATGATGGGGTTACACCGCATGATGAGTTTGTTGCGTGGCAGGCTAAAGAACTGTGAAACACTGCGAAATCTTGAGTCTCTGTTTGGGTATCTGTCCGAGGAGAGGTGCGCTGAGCTGTCTGCTCTTATTAACAGTTATGTGTTTGTTTAATGACATGCCAAGCCGGACACACTTGATAGAGCATGACATCGATGTAGGCGAGGCGCAGCCAATCTGGCAGCATTTTTACCGGGTGTCGGAGGAAAAGCGAAAGGTGTTGGACACAGAGATAAAATATATGCTTGAGAATGGTATTGCAGAACCCTCGTCTTCTAGCTGGGCGTCGCCTTGTTTATTAGTAGATAAGTCTGATAAAAGTCCTAGGTTTTGTACGGACTATCGAAAGGTAAATGGGGTCACCAAACCAGACGCTTATCCACTGCCGCGCATTGAAGATTGCGTTGATCAGGTCGGCTCTGCTAAGTACGTCAAGATTCAAGATTCAAGAAATGTATTTGTCACATACACACACGGGGTGTGCAGTGAAATGAAAAAGTGGCAATGCTCAACAGGAATGTGCAAAGGGCAACAAGTTCACACTATTTACAATAAAAAACCAACACAATATTTACAGTATTACTGTAAGAGCTCTATATATAAAAAACAACACAATATTACAATATATACAAATATTACACAATAAGAGCACTATAAAAATATAGTAATATGGGAAATTGTATGTATGTAATATAATATAAATTATGTGTATGACAGTGACAGTGGTGTTGCACGACCTGTGAGTTTCTACTCAAAAAAATGTAACTCTTTTCAGTTGAATTACTCTGTCATTGAGACGCTTGCTCTCATTTGGGCATTACAGCATTTTGACGTCTATGTTGACTCTGGTAATGTTCCTCTGGTGGTCTATACAGACCACAACCCAATAACCTTTTTGCATTCTTTGCAATGCCCAAACCATTTGATGCAATGGATTTTGTTTTTGCAGTCTTATTGTTTGTATATTAAAGGCTCTGAAAACAGTGTGGCAGATGCCTTGTCAAGAGCACCTTGCTCTTAAATTTTGTGCTAGGTGTTCCTGTGTCCTTTTTTGCTGGTTCTTTGTTTTGCATGATCCAGGTCAGGGCGGAGAGTCGTCATCTACTTCATGAGCCACACCTGGGCTTGGTGTGATTTCTGATATAAAGCTCACCACCTTCTTACAGTCTCCTCTCCCTCTCCCATCGCGGGTGCAGCTGTTGTTTTGTTTGCTGCAGACATTTCTCACACATGCATGCTTACATGACTGATTACTGACTTCCATGGTTTTTCCGTCTTTAGTAGTGTTTTGTAAATAAATGCTTTTTTTCATTTGTAAATTCGTCTGGTCTCCCATTTTTGTCGCAGCCTAAGAGCCGGGCTGTGACACAGTTGATGCTGACTTTTTGCTCACAGTCTCTCTGTATGCCCTTAATGGTTTCTTCACCACAAAGTTTTATGGCTAGGGGTTCTACAGCTACAGCAAATAATAGAGGCGATAACTGACAGCCTTGCCTGGTGCCATGATGCAGTGGGAAAGTGCAGTGTTGGTTTGAACTGCGGCTACAGGTGAATTATAATCTTAATCCAGGATATGAATTTGGTACCAAATCTTTTTAGAGTATTAAAAAAAGATAATCCCACTCCACCTTGTCAAATGCTTTTTCTGCATCAAGCGATATTAACACTTCTGGAACATCAGGTGGAGTGGGACTATAGAGAATATTTTATTTCTATCTATCTATATATCTCTTTTTTTTTTTTTTTTAAGGATCAAGGTTATCACTGCCTGTCTCAGGTAATAAGCCAGAGTTAAAGGATTAATTAAAAACTAGTAATAAGATAGGAGCCAACTCAACAGTGAATTTTTTTTTTTAAAGAATTCACTCATAAATCCGTCCGGTCCTGGCGATTTTGCATTGCTTTAGCTGAATACTTCAGTTCTTCTATAGAGAGGGGGGCTTCTAATTTGTCTGCTGTTTCATTATCTATAGTAGGAGTGTTTATTCCATCAAAAAAGGCATCCAAAACTGATTATGTGATTCCTAAGTGTATAATTTAAAATAAAATTTACTGAAGCACTGATTAATCTCTGAAGAATCTGTAAATGTAGTTCCAGAGCCCTGTTTTATTTCAGGAATAGATTGGTTCGCAGTTCTTTGTCGTAGTTGGTGAGCAAGAACTTTCCCAGCTTTTTCACCATGTTCATAAGTTTTATACCTTGTCTTATTAAGATATTCGGTGTGTCTAGTTGATAACAAATTAAATTCCGTTTGACGAGTGAAGCGTTTTTTAGGATGCTTTCACACCTACCTTGTTTGGTCCGGACCTTCGGACTTTCCAGTTTGGTCCGAACCAAAATGGCAGGTGTGAAAGGTGCCTCGGACCATGGTCCGGACCACAGGACCAGAATTTGGTCTGACCAAAAGAGGTGGTCTCGGTCTGGGTCAAACTGAACCAAGGTTCGGTTCGTTTGCAGTGTGAAAACACTTTTTTGGATGGTTCGAACTTTCGGACCAATTACAGGAAGTTGAGGCAGGCTATCGTCGGTGATGATATAATTTTTGCATGACGAGGACGTTCATTTGGCGGATTCGAACTAGTCTTGAGTACTGCGCTTGAAGTTGGTGCTGCTGGTAGTAATGCCATAACAATAATACTATAGTCAGTCCCACCAGGATTTCGCGGAGTTTTTTTCTGATTATTGCGGCCCAAAATGATTGAATTTGCAGCGGCTTTTATCAAAAATTGAGATGCAATTTGCGATATTTTTCGTGTTATCTTGTGGTAAAACAGCAGGAATTGATGAAAATCCCGTGGCCGCCGGCTGAAAACTAGTTTTACTACACATGATCTCTGTCTAGTGCCTTTCTTTGTCTTTCATTCCTTTTTAATCCTAGTTTTCTTTACATTATTTTTGTTTGTTTTTTCCCTTTAGGCTGCAATGCAGCATATCTACAATTTGCCATCACATCATTAGTTGACCCGTCACGTTCCCGTCCCGCTCTAATCTGTCAGCTCTGTCGGTGCTGCCAGTTTGACACAGAGAAAAGGAGAGAGATGTCCGGAGCTGAGAACGCACATCTAACTAGTCACCGGCCTGTTAGCAGCAAATCAACTTGAACAGTTTATAAAATGATTAGGCTACACCGCGGCGCGGCCCGTCCAACCGGCCCAAAGACCCACCGGGATTTGTCCCGGTTGTCCCGATTAGCCACTCAGGCATTGTCCTATCAAAGGCCCGAACATGTAGGAGTATTAATGTGGAAGCATTGTGCCAATTTGACCGTTTTATGCGGGAATATTGCGGGGTATTTTTTGGCAAAATGGAAGCTCTTGCAAGTATTCAGGCAATTAGTTGAATTTGCGTTAATTATTGCGATCGCAACATCCTGGAGGGACTGTATAGTGGCAACGAAATTAATCTGTTCATTCATTTCATTCAAACGAAAAAGGCTATCCGCCGAATTGACAACACGCTGACGTCAGACGCATGCCCGTCTACAAACCAATCAATGTCAAGTATAGGGAGACGCAGCCCACGTAGGTGATGACGACAGAACGTAGGTATGTCATCCAAAGGTCTTTAGTGCGCTCGCAAAATTGCAATGTGAAACCAAAACTAACCGGATCAAATGTATACAATGTAACAAAAACATGAACCTTGGTTCGGACCTTGGTCAGGACTTTCAGGTGTGAAAACGCCCTTAAACAGATCAGGTGAGGAGTGATGAGAACTCTCTATATGTAAGATGTCATTAGTTTCTTTAAGCGTTCAGTCTGCGTTTTTCTAAGGTAAGAACTGTAAAATATAATTTGGCCTCTCAGATATGCCTTCAGAGATTCCCAAATTAGTGAGGATGATATTCCTGGAGTTTGGTTGTTCTTTATCATGTATCACAGTGAACATTGTTTACTCACCAGAGAGGATATAATCAGCATAAGTAAGAGTGGTTTAAGCTCACACCAGAGTTAAATCTTAGTTAGTCCTTTGGAGCTTCTTGCAGGATTTTAGCTTTCGCATACGCCATTGCATCTTCTGGGCTTTGAAACTGTCTCTCACGTCACCTGAGCATGATGATAAGCCGCGTTCCATTTCCGATATGTGTATGTTTGTTTTCATCGTCTCCACGTCGGAGCGAATTGCTGCAGTATTGTTCACTTCTATTTTGACTGCGTGTAGTTAAGATTTAACATCATCAAACCACAGAAGATGATTAGTTTATTTGCATTCCAAACAACACATGCAAGGGGGGGAAGTGGCCGCCGAACACAACACACACACACGCAGGTAGGGTGTCCGAAATGAATGAGTCCTCTGCATTTTCCCATCCCTGCCGTCCTTCCTCCAGGGGCAGCCAGGGAGCAGTGGGCAGCCCCTCTTTTGTCTTTCGGCGCCCAATTCCAGGTGTAGGTCCTCGTCAGTGACAGGACAGGATGTTGCATGTTTTTAGATGGGGTTCTTTATAGGAGGAGACCCATGTGAGCACGGGGAGAACATGCAAACTCCACACAGAAAGGCCCAGGAGACAACCCACCTGGGCACCCCAGAGTCAACAGCGCCCCAGGCGGGAATCGAACCCAGGACCTTCTTGCTGTGCAAGCACTGCGCCACCGTGCCACAGTCTTTAGCTCTGACCTGAGCAGCGTTTTCAGTGAGGTGAGAATTTCGCTTTTCAGGTCTGTCATCTCCATATGGTCGTCTGGCTGGGGGGAGTCACTGTTATCGGTAGATGAAGCACTTGAACTCACGGCTTTAGGCCTAGCGGCAGCAGCTCCTCCAGTGAATTTGTACTTTAGCAAATTATTGGCCATTGGCTTGACAATAACAAAACTAAACTAAAGAAAAGTAAAAATAAAAGATTTAGAGTGGTATTTTGTAGCCTTTTGTAGATGTAAAGCGCCTAAAAAACACTAAACCAAGTTTCAGCAGAGCTTGTCAAAAACACACCTCACTCCATTGCCTGCTCGCTCTGCCCCAAGTTGAGTTTCTTGATGTTTCTTTTTTTTTTTGTGATCAACTTTTTTATTTTTGTGATTTTGCTTATGTAACCGTTTTCATCCACATACACATATGACTTGAATAAGATCTGGGCCAGATTTCTACCTTAGGTTCGGCTCTAGAAGTGAATAAATTGCGGCTACTATTCAGGATGAAATACAAAAGCATTTATTTAAGTCCATCAATAAATTGTAAGCATTTAGATAGGAAAACAATAAACCATTTCCCCAAAACTCAGTCAAAATATAGGTCACTGTTTATGTCTTTATGTCAGAGTCTCATGATGTAGGATACTAAAGCATGAAAAACCAAGGAACCACAACACAAATTATCACTTCATAAGAAACAAGCAAATTAAATCTCTTCATTCATGCCATTGGGAATGAGGGTATCAAGGAAGTGTATGCAATACGCCTCCCTTTGGAGAAGGATTCTGTCCCTATTACCACCTCTCCGTGGCATCTTCACTGTCTCAATGCC
Organism: Hoplostethus atlanticus; assembly: GCA_034670405.1. Taxonomy (NCBI): domain Eukaryota; kingdom Metazoa; phylum Chordata; class Actinopteri; order Trachichthyiformes; family Trachichthyidae; genus Hoplostethus; species Hoplostethus atlanticus. Next base: position 813,952 of record JAXDDX010000172.1, read on the forward strand.
CATGTAATGTAGTTCACTCAAGCTGTGGTTATGACTATTAAAGTGCCTAGCCAATGTTGATTTCTCATCATGATTACGAATACAACATTTATGTTCACAGATCCTGATTTTTAAATCTCGTTTTGTTTTCCCAACATAATACACATGGGCATTTTAAACCACATATTTAGTGTTACAAGTGATTCTGCCTCTCACCTTGATGTCAACACCAGACTTTGGATGGGTGAATTGATTACCCTTAATCATAGCTGTACTGTGTACCAATATGTACCTACACACTAGTTACTTGGTACTTACCATGTAAGTACACAAATATTAGGGAAATCCTAACTCTAGTATGCTAAAACATTTTCTTTTTTTGACATTCAAAATACATACCATTAATTTCATCAGGAGCATCTACCTCCAGTGCTGTATCAGCAGCAATGGTTTTCTCATCTTCATTCTCATCCTCATCATCATCCTCTGTGAAATCTGGACAAACAATGGAAAAGTACCATTTTTATTTTCAGTTTCAACACGACAAATTATAAACTCTCACATACTGTACTTCATCATGGCTGGATTCTGCTTATCAGGTGGTATTGGGTCAGATTACTATACAGTAGCTGCCTCACATTTCAAAAAATAATTCTGTAAAACAAAATAAACAACTGGCAGTTTGTAACCTGGAAATGTAGTTTTATTTTACAGACATTTCCTTTATTTGCCAACAGACACCTTCTGTGAAATCACATATACTTTCCATAAATTTAAGGACCCAACTTATTGTGAATTTAAAGTGTGTCTGTTATTAAATGGTAAATGCACTGACCCATTAATTTGTTATTTATTTCACAGACATTTCCTTCAATTGAGAAAATAAGTTCTGGTACACTATATGGCCAAAAGTATGTGGACACCTGACCATCACACCTAATATGAGCTTGTTGGACAACATCCCATTCCAAAACCATAGGCATTATTATGGAGGTGTTCAATGGGGTTGAGGTCAGGGCTCTGTGCAGGCCACTCGAGTTCCTCCACACCAAACTCGTCAAACCATGTCTTTATGGACCTCGCTTTGTGCACAGGTGCACAGTCATGCTGGAACAGCAAAGGGCCTTCCCCAAACTGTTGCCACAAAGTTGGAAGCGACCAATTGGCTAAAATGTCTTTGTATCCTGTAGCATTAAGATTACCCTTTACTGGAACTAAGGGGCCTAGCCCAAACCCTGAATTTCCCGACCCCACACTGTAAATCCTGTATAAATATGGCATATAGATTGGTAACTGTTTTCTATTCGATTGTATTAAAACTACGGTAAACCATCATTATGTTAATGGAAAAAACCATAAAATGAAGTAGGCTATTTGGTGTTAAAATGGTTTTGATGTACAGTTGTGTTCAAAATAATAGCAGTCCAACATCACTAACCAGATCAATCACTGTTTTTGGTAGAAATTATATTTCTACATGGCAAATAATTTACTAGTAGGTGTAGTAGAGTAATAGAAAACCAACAGACCCAACAGTCATGACATGCATGCTGCTGATTCTGTGTAATTGAATCATTAATTGAAAGGGGCGTGTTCAAAATAATAGCAGTGTGGAGTTCAATTACTGAGGTCATTCATTCTGTGAAAAAACAGGTGTCAAACAGGTGGCCCTTATTTAAGGACGAAGGCAGCAAATGTTGTACATGCTGGTTATAGTGCATTTCTCTCTGAAAATCTGAGTAAAATGGGTCGTTCCAGACATTGTTCAGAAGAACAGCGTACTTTGATTAAAAAGTTGATTGGAGAGGGGAAAACATATAAAGAAGTGCAGAAAATGATAGGCTGCTCAGCTAAAATGATCTCAAATGCTTTAAAATGGCAACCAAAACCAGAAAGACGTGGAAGAAAACGGAAAACTACCATTCGAATGGATCGAAGAATAGCCAAAATGGCAAAGACTCAGCCAATGATCAGCTCCAGGGTGATCAAAGAAGGTCTAAAGTTACCTGTGAGTACTGTAACAATTAGAAGACGCCTATGTGAAGCCAATCTATCGGCAAGAAGCCCCCGCAAAGTCCCATTGTTGAAAAAACGACATGTGCTGAAGAGGTTACAATTTGCCAAAGAACACATTGACTGGCCTAAAGAGAAATGGCGCAACATTTTGTGGACTGATGAAAGCAAGATTGTTCTTTTTGGGTCTAGGGGCCGCAGACAGTTTGTCAGACGACCCCCAAACACTGAATTCAAGCCACAGTACACTGTGAAGACAGTGAAGCATGGTGGCGCAAGCATCATGATATGGGGATGTTTCTCATACTATGGTGTCGGGCCTATTTATCGCATACCAGGGATCATGGATCAGTTTGAATACATCAAAATACTTGAAGAGGTCATGTTGCCTTATGCCGAAGAGGAAATGCCCTTGAAATAGGTGTTTCAACAAGACAACGACCCCAAACACACCAGTAAGCGAGCAGCATCTTGGTTCCAGACCAACAAGATTAACGTTATGGAGTGGCCAGCCCAATCCCCGGACCTTAATCCAATAGAAAACTTGTGGGGTGACATCAAATATGCTGTTTCTGAGGCAAAACCAAGAAATGCAGAGGAATTGTGGAATGTAGTCCAATCGTCCTGGGCTGGAATACCTGTTCACAGGTGCCAGACGTTGGTCGACTCCATGCAACACAGATGTCAAGCAGTTCTCAGAAACAGTGGTTATACAACTAAATATTAGTTCAGTGATTCACAGGAAAGCTAAATCTTCAAGCATTTTTCAGTTTATACAGTAAATGTTTGAGTTTGTAAAGAAAAAAAATGCAGACACTGCTATTTTTTTGAACAGCCTAATATTCCTTTTTCTTCACTTTCTGTAAAGTAATAACAAATTTGATAAATGTTTCTTCATGTTTTGATTTGGAATAGAATGTGCAGTGTTCCCAATGCATTTGTGTGTATGGAAAGCTATTATAAGGATTTTGAGCTTTACTCACTTTTTTTAAACACACTGCTATTATTTTGAACACAACTGTATATCTTGATTTTTTGTTTGATTTGAGGATGTGCAATGCAAACACTGATGTAATATAACTGACATCAAAGATCTGCTCCCCGAGTAGATGCAGAACCCTGGGCTCAGTATGCAACCTATTACCAACCTATTTTCACATAACTGTGGTGGAATGTAATCTAAGTACATTTATTCAAATACTGTACTTTTATGAGTACTTTTAAAGTACAATTATGAGGTACTTGTACTTTACTTGAGTATTTCCATTGTATGCTACTTTATACTTCTACTCCACTACATCTCAGAGGGAAATATTGTACTTTTTACTCCACTACATTTGTCTGACAGCTTTAGTTACTAGTTACTTTACAGATTACCATTTTCATCCCCTTCCTGTCCAGTGAAAACCATGTATCTCCAAATGTGATTTTGAATGCAATGTTTGTGATAAACTGAAGGACGAAGTGTTCCTTTATCGTTTGAGAAAATTATCCTACTTGTTAAGCTAAATAAACTATTTAAAACCCTCTTGGATTCGTTGGAAAATGCATCGTCACAAAGCTGAAAACAGGCTGTTTTTCTGGGCTCATGAAAAGTTGACTTTTTAGAGATACGTGGTTTTCACAGACCTTAAACATCTACAGCAGTAAAATGCAACATACACATTAATGCAGCATTAATATTAATCCAAAAACATCATATATAAAAATAAAAATTGACTTGACTTGTCTCCCAAAAAACAAACCGTAACTGACCTTATGTCAGTATCACCATTCCATTAACCATGTTGTTTATGATTAAATCTTCAAACTTTAAATTAATAAATTCAATCAGTGCCCACACATCCTGTGCTGCTTTCATGCTAATTTACATATTGCCCGTCCAACATACCAGAACTTAATTTCTCTATAGCAAACAAGGAAGAAAAAAAAAAGGTTCTTCTTTGCGGCTGTTCGGATGTTTGCAGCCAGTTTAGAAACGCTACCGTCATGTACTTACTCGAGTGCAAAACCAGTCTATAGGTTAATTGTTATGACACTACAAAATTCAAATAGGAATTACAGAAATTGTCAAAAAAAAAGGTCTGTAAACTATTACCCATGAAGATACTGAAAAAAAAAAAAAGATTTCTTTAAGTGAATACTATAACAGCTGTTGAGTATGGGATCAGATAACTCTCATAAGTCACAAATGAATGCAACACGATTCACAAATATATTTTGCGATTTATATATAAATGTCTCTGTTCACAAATATATTTTTCAATGCACACACAAATGTTTATCGTTTCATATAAATGTAAAAACAATATATATATAAATGACAGAAGGTTCACAAATAAATTAGTGTTCACAAATGTCTTTCTGATGCACACACAAATACGTCTCGTTTTATATAAATGTAAAACAAATCCACAAATATACTTAGTTAAAAACAGCTGCAGTGTTCATCTAAAACATATTTAAATGTTGTTACATTTATATACAGATTGTCGAATGTGCGTTTAGAAACCTCCACACGAGTTGTGAACCTCGTTACATTTGTGTGTGGGTTTTTGAGAGTTACCTGACGTGGTTAGATTCACAAATGCATTTTTTCTAAAGGGCCTTTCTCTGTAGCCTATCAGACGTCTCTTTCAAGTTCAGCCAATCACACCAGCGTGTGATTTCAATGCTGCGTTCAACGTCCCTAATCCCGACGAGTTTGGCGTCCGATAGCAGTACTCCAAGTGTAATTAAACATAACACGTTTAGCCAATAATCCCCTTGTCGTTCGTGATTGAATACATTTGAATTATGATCGTCTGATTTTGCTAACAATGTGTTATTTACACAGCTAGAAAAGTTAGCTAGGTAATATTTGAACCATAGATAGCAATGAGACTCGGGCCAGCGCCCACTTCACTGACGGCACAATCGGCTGAGTGTCAGATTCGGCTACTGTCAGCTGAGCCAGATACAGTGGAGGGCTTGGGTGAATACTGGTTTATTGTCACGGAAAGAGTCTGGCCCGACTGTAGCTTGCCGGATATGGCCCAGATCATGATGTCTGAATTTGGACCAACTCTGGTCAATATTCGGCAGATGACTATATTTCATTGCCTAGCAACACTATGAAACATATCTGGTTGAGTAGAGGGCTCGAGCTTCAGTTTTCACTTGGCGTTTTGACTCTGCTGCTGCAATCCTTCAGCCTACGAAATGTTGTATTTTTTTATTAGTAATTCCAGGTGAGTAACGTCACCATCATAGGTTTGTGTAGTTTAACTAACAAAATTGCCATTTATGCTGTGATTTTACTGTTGTTGCACTCAAATCTTTTAAAAATAAATCTGGTAGAAGCGACCGCTAACGTTACAGCTAAGATAAACTAACATTAGCACGCTAGCGCGACTAGCTAACGGGTGTCAGTTAATCTGATATTTACACTCTTAAAGATTAACTAAGTCTAACGTGACTTTAGTTTGAGTCCTTTGCATCCACTTTTTGAGAGAATATGTACACTGCCCGTCCCAAAAAAAAGTCGCACACTCTAATATTTCGTTGGACCGCCTTTAGCTTTGAGTACGGCACGCATTCGCCGTGGCATCGTTTCGATAAGCTTCTACAATGTCACAACATTTATTTCCGTCCAGAGTTGCATTAATTTTCCGCCAAGATCTTGTATTGATGATGGGAGAGTCGGACCGCTGCGCAAAGTCTTCTCCAGCACATCCCAAAGATTCTCAATGGGGCTGAGGTCTGGACTCTGTGGTGGCCAATCCATGTGTGAAAATGATGTCTCATGCTCCCTGAACCACTCATTCACAATGTGAGCCCGATGAATCCTGGCATTGTCATCTTGGAATATGCCTGTGCCATCAGGGAAGAAAAACTCCATTGATGGAAAGACCTGGTCATTCAGTATATTCAGGTAGTCAGCTGACCTCATTCTTTGGGCACATAACGTTGCTGAACCTAGAACCAACTGCAGCAACCCCAGATCATAACACTGCCCCCATAGGCTTGTACGGTAGGCACTAGGCATGATGGGTGCATCACTTCATCCGCCTCTCTTCTTACCCTGATGCGCCCATCACTCTGGAACAGGGTAAATCTGGACTCATCAGACCACATGACCTTCTTCCATTGCTCCAGAGTCCAATCTTTATGCTCCCTAGCAAATTGAAGCGTTTTTTTTCCGATTAGCCTCACTGATCAGTGGTTTTCTTAGGGCTACACAGCTGTTTAGTCCCAATCCCTTGAGTTCCCTTCGCATTGTGCGTGTGGAAATGCTCTTACTTTCACTATTAAACATAGCCGTGAGTTCTACTGTTGATTTCTTACGATATGATTTCACCAAACGTTTAAGTGATCTCCGATCACGATCATCCAAGAGTTTGTTCCGACCACATTTCTTCCTCGAAGATGATGGTTCACCACTATCCTTCCAGGTTTTAATAATGCGTCGGACGATTCTTAACCCGATTATAGTAGTTTCAGCAATCTCCTTAGTTGTTTTCTTTGCTTGATGCAGGCCAATAATTTGACCCTTCTGAAACAGATTAACATCCTTTCCACGACCACAGGATATGTCTTCCGACATGGTTGTTTAAGAAATGAGAAGCTACTCACCGCATCAGCTAAGGTTAAATAAGTTGTTGCCAGCTGAAACATATTCATCATTGCAGTAATTATCCAATGGAAGGCTCTTACCTATTTGCTTAGTTAAATCCAGGTGGCGACTTTTTTTTTGGACGGGCAGTGTATTTTAAGTCATGTGTGTAGCTTCAAAGGGGTCTCTGAATGGAGAAATGCATTTAAGCTAGTTTTTAGAAAGATCATTTTCAGATGTTTGTTAGCCGCCAAAGCCACAGAATAAATATGAAAAAAATGGAGAATTATAATTTGGTGCTGTAAAACTTGATTTTGAACCTTTTTTAAAGAGATTTTCTCATATTTGTGGTTGCTGTACTCTGACCAGCAGGTGGCTATCATGGTGTGCGGACTCTACTTGTGCGTTACTGTTAAGTTTGTTCATCTCTAGTGGGTGTATGGGTCTATCTGTCTGTCTAGTCTCTCACTCTGTTTCCTTCCCTTGACTCTTTCTCTTTGTGTGAAGGCAGTGGATGAGGAGATCGAGAAATACATTAAGAGATGGAGGAAGGAAGGCAAGAGAGGAAAGACCAGTGAGAAGAAGAGAATGAATTATTTAATTATTATATATACATATATATGTGTGTGTGTATATATTCAATATTCTTGCAATTGTTTATAATAAATATTAGAATGGTGCAATTCAGTGTTTGCTGTCAATCAATACCACAACTTTTCATTATCAAATATTTGTGCTTTTTGGGTTTTATACAATATATTGTATGAATGTAAATGTTTGTTAAACTGTGTTGTATATTTTAGAAAATTTAGACAATTAGTTATTTTAGACTATTTACAGGGAATTAAAGAATTCAGTGAGGATGGAAAGGGAATAGTATATAATCTTAAATCGGGCCTGTTCTGGGGACTATTCTGGTTCAGTATCGGCTTGGATTTGGCAAACGGAACTGGGCCGTCATTCAAAATAAGGTCGGGCCATCTCCGGGTTCCGATGTCGGGCCAACTAAAGCTGACTCGGCAGGTGAGAACTGGGCCGCAATTGGACCGGCATTTCTTTGCTATCTGGGTATATAATCTTAAATCGGGCCTATTCTGGTTCAGCGTCGGCAGAATCGGCTTGGATTCGGCAGACGGAACTGGGCCGATGTACTCGGCCCGATTCTGGGCAGTCATTCAAAATGAAGTCGGGCCATCTCCGGGTTCCGGTGTCGGGCCAACTAAAGCTGACTCGGCATGTGAAAACTGGGCTGCGATCGGACCGGCATTTCTTTGCTATGTTAGGCCATTTCGCACTAGCACCCCAAAACAATCTCAATCCGAAACACAGAGCAGTAGTCTATTTGAGTTGCGTCAGGATTGTCCACTATTGCCTGCTATTTGAGGAGCAAGAGGATGAGGAGAGAGAGGATGAAGAGATCAAACCGAAGACTAAATGTAGAAGAGACTTTGGCATTGTTTCATGAACTGGGTGAAGGGGAATCTGTTTGGTGGACGTTGCAGTACGTGTTTCCCAGTGGGACCTTTGAGGGAGTAACACAGGGGGCGGAGTCCAGTCAAAGACTGTCGCGTGAGTGATACAGTTGTACTGTCTGAGATATGTTTGATATCAGTCAGGTGTTTGAAGATACGTCATTGTTTGTACTTATTGCTATAATTAAACACTGACTGAAACAGTGGAGACGTCTCAGACTTGAGCGATGTGCTTTCAAGACTGCCAGAGTCACCCCCCTTCTGAAGAAACCAACACTTGACCCCTCTGAGGTCAAGAACTACAGACCGGTTTCCCTTCTACCCTTCCTATCAAAAACTCTTGAACGTGCTGTCTTCAAGCAACTGTCCTTGTACCTCCATCAGAACAACGTCTTGGATCCCCACCAGTCTGGGTTCAAAGTGGGTCACTCGACCGAGACTGCCCTCCTGGCAGTGACGGAGTCGCTCCATGCCGCTAGAGCGAACTCTCTCTCCTCTGTCCTGATACTCCTGGACCTGTCTGCAGCGTTTGACACGGTGAACCACCAGATCCTCCTCTCCACCCTTGAGGGGATGGGTGTCTCAGGCTCTGCACTCTCCATGTTTGCATCCTACCTAACGGATCGCTCCTACCAGGTGACGCTGAGAGGGTCTGTGTCAGAACCACGCAGACTCACTACTGGGGTTCCGCAAGGCTCGGTTCTAGGCCCTCTCCTCTTTTCCCTCTACACAACATCTCTTGGTTCTGTTATCCATTCACACGACTTTTCCTACCACTGCTATGCAGATGACACCCAGCTGATCCTGTCATTTCCCCCCTCTGACACACAAGTGGAGGCACGCATTGCTGCGTGTCTGGCAGACATCTCGGAGTGGATGTCGATGCACCACCTGAAGCTCAACCTGGACAAAACTGAGCTGATGTTCCTCCCGGGGAAGGCTGTCCGCACCGATACCTGGCCATCACCATTGATAATGCTGTGGTGACGTCAACTCGGACTGTGAGGAATCTGGGTGTGACCCTGGACGACCAACTGTCGTTCTCGGCAAACATCGCATCAGTGACACGCTCCTGCAGATTCCTCCTCTACAACATCAGGAGGATTCGCCCCTTCCTCACTGACAAGGCAGCGCAGGTGCTCATCCAGGCTCTTGTCATCTCCCGCCTGGACTACTGCAACTCCCTCCTTGCTGGTGCCCCGGCGTTTGCCATCAGACCTCTGGAGCTTGTTCAGAAAGCTGCAGCTCGTCTGGTGTTCAACCGCCCCAAGTTCTCCCATACAACTACCCTTCTCCGTTCTCTACACTGGCTCCCTGTAGCGGCTCACATCCAGTTCAAGACCCTGGTGCTAGCCTATAGGGCAGTGAAAGGAACAGCTCCTTCTTACCTCAAGCCTTACACCCCCGCCCGACCACTTCGCTCTGCTGCCTCGAGGCGACTGGTTGCCCCGTCGCTCAGAGGGCCCTGCGGCCGATCTACACGGTCACGGCTCTTCTCTGTCCTGGCTCCGCAGTGGTGGAATGAACTCCCCACTGATGTCAGGACAGCTGAGTCGCTGCCCATCTTTCGCCGCAGGCTGAAAACCCACCTCTTCAGGAAACACTACCCTGACTCTTCCTCTTAGCCTTGCCTATTTGTCGTCAATTATGTGTCTGAGCTCTTGTTTATTGGCTCTTGTTCATTTGATACACTTATTTGTCTTAGCTCTTGCTTATTTGGTTCACTTATTTGTCTTAGCTCTTGTTTATTTGATTCTCTTATTTGTCTCATTTGTTTAAGATATAGTAGGTTGCTAACTTATTGCACTCTTACCTTAACACTAGTTATGCTCTTAGTTGCTTGTTTAGGAAGGAAATGCACTTACGATTTCTGGTGACTAGTAGTTTTCTTGCCTACCTATGTTGAATGCACTTATTGTAAGTCGCTTTGGATAAAAGCGTCTGCTAAATGACTGTAATGTAATGTAATGTGGACTGGAGCGAGGAGGAGTGTTCGTCTGATTCCGGCTATGAGCCAGAGGGACCGTAGTCCGGGTAGGCATAGGTTATTATTTTTTCACGTAGGCCTAATTTATGTTATTTCGGGTTTAGGGCTAGGTTGAATTAGTTTGCTGTCAATCGGATTGCGCCTCTGTATAGATTACATTACATTAGATTACATTTTCCCGCTTTTTACGACTTCTTTTTTAAACTTTGCACAACGTTGCACTTTGAAGCAGCTGTGCTTCCATGAATGTATAGGACCTATACTACAATAAAGAGCAATCCAATCTAATCTACAGAGAGGCGCGATCCGTTTGACGGCGAACTAATTCAACCTAGCCCTAAACCCGAAATAACATAAATTAGGCCTAAGTGAAAAAATAATAACCTATGTCTACCCGGTAGAACGGGGACTACGGTCCCTCTGGCTCATAGCCAGAATCAGAAGAACACTCCTCCTCGCTCCAGTCCACATCGCTCAAGTCTGAGACTTCTCCACTGTTTCAATAAGTGTTTGATTATAGCAATAAGTACAAACAACGAAGTATCTTCAAACACCTGACTGATATCAAACATATCTTGGGCAGTACAGCTCTATGACTTCTGCAACAGTCTTCGACTGGACTCCGCCCCCTGTGTTACTCCCTCAAAGGTCCCACTGGGAAACACGTACTGCAACGTTCACCAACAGATTCCCCTTCACCCAGTTCATGAAACAATGCCATTAAGGTCGAATCCCATTTCTCATTTTCACCCCTACGACTCGTTTTCGAGTGCCCCTCGCCCTTCGGCTTGCCGTTTCACGTTACCAATCGATCAAACAAGTCATCAAATAAAAAAGACCACTGCTTCATTACCAGGACACTTCTTGACAGAGTAGTTTTAGCGGTGCTCTGTAGGCTAGCAAGCCGTGCTCCTAACGTTACCCTGCCAGTCTGCACTGATATTAGAGGAGCCGTAACAAGTGCAGCAACTTCGCTGCTGGACTTTAGTTATATTTCGGCGTCATATGCCATCATATGCCATGCCACAAATCAGCCTAAAAACAATGTTGTAACCTTAACTAGCGAGGTAGAGACATCGGCATACTAGCGATTTTTTGTTATGCTTGTTATAAAGAAAAGGTCTATAATACATTGAAACGACATTAAACTAAGATAATACGATGCTTATAATATTTTTTAAATCTTTATTAACGAAGAAAATACTACATTTGTGGTTTCCTTTTGTTGCTTGTGCAGCGTCCCCCCCATCTTGCCGATGATTGTCGGAGATTTGTCATAACCCTCGGTTTGTAGTGTGCCCCTGAAAAATCTCCGTTTGGAGGGCCATGTACTTCGCCCTACCCCTCGATCACGATCATAATTCAAATGTATTCAATCACGAACAACAAGGGGATTATTGGCTTAACATGTTATGTTTAATTTACACTTGGAGTACTGCTACCGGACGCCAAACTCGGACATTGAACGCAGCATTGAAATCACACACTGGTGTGATTGGCTGAACTTGAAAGAGACGTCTGATAGGCTACAGAGAAAGGCCCTTTAGAAAAAATGCATTTGTGAATCTAACCACGTCAGGTAACTCTCAAAAACCCACACATGTAACGAGGTTCACAACTCGTGTGGAGGTTTCTAAACGCACATTCGACTGTATATAAATGTAACAACATTTAAATATGTTTTAGATGAACACTGCAGCTGTTTTTAACTAAGTATATTTGTGGATTTGTTTTACATTTATATAAAACGAGACGTATTTGTGTGTGCATCAGAAAAAGACATTTGTGAACACTAATTTATTTGTGAACCTTCTGTCATTTATATATATATTGTTTTTATATTTATATGAAACGATACACATTTGTGTGTGCATTGAAAAATATATTTGTGAACAGAGACATTTATATATAAATCGCAAAATATATTTGTGAATCGTGTTGGATTCATTTGTGACTTATGAGAGTTATCTGATCCCATAGTTGAGGTCTACAAGAAGTAGTAGTAATGAACAAGCAACAACATTAAAACCTAAAGAACTTAAATACCGCCAATTTCGTCAAGAGATTTTCCTTGTAGCTCACGCAACTTTCCCTTTTCCAGTTTTCCAATTTTTTCACTTTGTATGGTGGGCTCAGAGTCCCAAGAAATCAGCAAGCTGATCTATTTCATTGTTCTTTAAGTTTAGGATTTGCGAAGTGATCGCTATTTATTTGCGCAGTTGAGTAGATCGTAAATAATCAGGCTTCTTCGCACCACATTCATCTGCGAGCCTTCTGAGGCTTTGATGTCCTCTGTAATAAGTCAGGCATTTTGATACAGAAAATAAGTACTCGTTTTCGTCTAGCACACCACATTCCTTTCTCTTCTCAATCATCAGATTGAGTGCATTCAACATTTAAGGTCTTAAATGTTGCACTGCTACCTTTCTCCCCCTTTTTCCTTTCAGTTCAACCCACTCAAAATAGCTGCACAGCTTCTGTTCATATTCTGACAGCCCTATTTCTTCATGGGTGTTTGAGCAATCTCGTTCCAGAAAATTCCTCAGTTTCATCTTCGAGACCTCCCCAACACGTCTTTTGTTGAAAAGGACTATCTTAGTCAATGTTGTTCTTGCAAGACTGGAATAGTTCTGCACTGTTGCCTCCTTCTTCAGTGCTGCAGTTGCTGATTCTAGATTTTCGTCAAGATGCTTGTGAAGTTTTGTGATGTCCTCAGTGAGAGGTAGTTTGGTTGGTTTGTTATATTTCAAATCAGTAATGGTGCTCAAGGCACTGTGATATGTACTCCGACCACTTTTCCCGATAAAGCTTCTGGAATGCTTCTGAGGATTTAATTAGGTCTTCGTCACCAGCCATGAGAGCATGGCAAAGAATAATGTCACTCACTTTTAACAGGGAGTGTCCCATTTTAAATGCAAGGCTTGGAGTTTTGTAACTGTTCCGATCCTTGTCAAATCCTGCTGTCTCTTTTACTGCCTCAATTACATTCATGAAATGTCCTGGTTTTATAGCATCCTCTAAGGTTAGGATTGGAGACTTTTTGCGCATGGATTGTTGGAATCTTCCAAGCTGACATATCTTTTGGCAGATATAGTCATGTTTTGAAGGGTCATGTCCATGTTTGCTCTAAAGGGACTCGGCAAACCGTAGAAGGCAAAAGTCATTGCGTACTACACTTGCAATGTCATCCTCATGCATACGGCTTAACATCTTAAGCACCCCATCTTCAACAGTGCTTGAACATGCTGACTTGACCACTGATGCTAGGCCAAGCACTCTTTTTCTGCCTTGGTGTGCATCGTCCTCTGGCTTAGAGGAGCACCTTTTCATATGTCTCCATAGCTCTGATCGCAAAAAATACCCCTGCAATGGATACAATATTCATATTTTTTATATTCACCCTTAGCTCTTCGCTTTACTTTAAGTGAACCACTTCCTTTTTTCAGAACCTCGTTGTTTCCCCTGTTCCGAAGTTTCTCTAGCAACTCCTTCCTACTTCTTGAGCCTGCAGGGAGACTAAGAGCCTTTGCTATGTCAGCACTTCTTTTACGTGAGTTTTGAAGTGTCGAGCTATTTTGAAATGAGACCAAAAAAAGCAGAAATTTAGTAATTTAATTCATTAATTTGATTACCTATTCTGTTGTTAACAGCAAAGCTAATAACTACGACTAGCAATATGCTATTTGAGCTAAGCATTTTAAACTTCCTTTACACATCATACACAACATTACACATCATTTTAATACATTTTAATTTTTGATTAACAGAAGAGTGCCTAGTTTTATTTTATTTATGTCTTATAAAGTGCCCATGATCTACCGGATTTTACCGTATGTCATTTTGATGCTGAAAGCGTCATAAGATATTGGTATGACAGTATATGCCAACTATGTCACTTGACATAAAGGGTAATGTCAATGACACCAGGTGGAACAAACATTTATGAATGGCTCTGTCTGTTTGTCAGTTCTCAGTGCTTATGTAGATGTCATGAATGCCTTATGTATACCCCTTCTAGTAAAGTGTTAAAAATAAAAAATACTTACCCTTATAATACTTAAGTCTTTTGTCTTTTGTCTGGAAACAGCGTACACGCCATGCAGTAGTGCGCACTGTTAAAACAACAACAAAATATTAATGTTTAATGAGAAAATTCGTAATTCTTCACAAAATTAAAGAAACACAAAACACCTAATGGAAAAAGCATATATTAGTAACCCAACCCTGCAAATGAAAAACAGTAACAAATAATAATAAAAAAAAATAATAATAATGAAAAAATGACTTTGGTAGAACGTTGGGTTGTGTAGTAACCTGGCCATGATATGAGCCCTTATGCTGGCAAAATATACCCATTAGTTGAAACCGGTCTAAAAATCGCACTTTTAGCACATTAACGAACGTGAATAAAGCTGATTCTGTAACAAGACTTGGTAAACCTATGGCGTGCTGGGGCGCGATATAGCCACTATGGTGAAGGCTTTGCTCAGTACGTCCTCACCAATCCGTGGGATCCGGATAGTGCTGTATGTACCCATAGACATATCGCCGTATGTAGGAGTGTCGACTGTGAGAAACGCCTTTCTGTGAAAAATGCCTTTCTACAAGCAAACTCACAATGTACAATTCACATGTCGATCTGAATAAATACATTTTCTAATAGGTCAACTATTTCACAAGAACAATGTGGGTAAAACGAAGTGATTCGCTGATAAAAAATTGTTTTATGCGTTTTATTAATTTAGCCTAGACACATAGTTTTCCCAGAGTGTCTAGCGGTCTGGTTGCCCAGCAGCCTCCAGTCTTAGCCCCATCTGCTCGCCAGGTAAAGACTGCTACACACTGTTGTGGATTTCGATTGGTTTGTCGAGTTCTTAATAAGAAAACTTTAGAGAGTCGAAACAAGCTAAGTTTAAAAGAATTTTAATGCAAGGCCGAGCAGGATAATACAACCTTTCTCAGTGAGATCAGGAAAGTAAATCAAAGAAAAAACTGTTTACTTTAGGCTATATGGAAAAGCGCTCACAGCCATAAAATAAGGTTAACACCCCATTTCTTTACTATTTCTCCTAAGTATATGTTAATGCCATATATGGAAGTGTTTAGAATCTTCCCCGATGGGGGTTATCTTGGGCTAGGCTCAGTGTGTGTCTGATTGTGTGCACCGTGGAGCGAGGGGTAAGAAATGAAATGCCGATCGTGTGAAAAGAGATCGTATATACCCCATAGACTGTATATAATAGGTATGCCCCCTTTTACAATTGACACTTCTCTCTCGCGTTTCTTTAAAACTCACTCACTCACTCACTCTTCTAGGCCGGCCTGCATTGCATGCACCCTGGCAAAAACAAACAAGTCCCACTAACCAATTTTCGAGAACATTTAGTGCTTCTTTCCTGTTTTTTATTTAATTTTTTTGTATCATTTGATTCGGAAAGATCCCGTAGGTCCATGTCAGTTCTTGTGCCGGACTCACTTTCCATGTGAAATATGGAAAAGAAACAGGAGAGCCATCTAATTAAACAAATTGGGTAGTGGAATTTTTTTATTGTTTGTTTTGATAGAATCTGCTATGTTTGCATTTTCGAGACCGGTTTCGCTGTGCCATACAAGTGAGAGGAGAGCTACAGATATACTAAGATTATACTGGATTAGCAAAGTAATTCATGAGCATACTTCAGCAACATTTTGGAGCCATATAATGGTGGGGTCGGTTGCATAAGCATACTCAGTCTTAAGCCCCATTCGGACGGGATTAGTTTCTCTAGGGGAGGTCAGGTAATTCAATTTATTACAGCACTATTCAGTAATTTTAATCCCGTCCGGAACGGCCATGTCAGTGATTTTTCCCTCCTACCCCAGTAATAATTCCGGCCCCAAATACCTACTGTTTTTCAGCAAACTCATGGGTGCACTGATAATTTTAGTACCGTCCGGATAGACATCTTGGTAATTTGAGATATATATCACAGAGTTCGCAGGCTGTTTAGAACAAGAATTCTGGCGGGTATACTACTTCCTGGTGCGATAGCCTACCATATCGCCAGCTGTCATTTTATCGGTTTGAAATGGAAGCACTCGAGGAGGCTTTTGCTCTCTTGAATGAGATGAACGTACAATACAACGTTAGTGCTCCTGCTTGGGAGCCCATAAGAATGCGGAAGATTAGAAGAGGCAGGTCCCGCAAACTGCTTCGATGGGCTATTATAATGACGGCTGCCGGTAAGCGTTCCTTCTAGTAGTTCTGTTCGGTTTCTGCTTTTTGTAACTGGAACAGGGGAATAGGAATTGGCGCGCGAGTGATGTAAACATCCGGGTACGTCCGACAATTACGTTCCTCCGTCTGTAAATTTGAATCCCGTCCAGATTGATGACTGAAATTACCGAGGAGCCATGCAAATGTTTTATTACCCACGTTACCCTGTAAAACTAATCCCGTCCGAATGGGGCTTTAGTCCTAAGACTTTTAAGAATTCAATTCAGTCTTAGGGTAGACCTTGAATTTCTGCTGTCGCTTAAAAGTGACTTACAAGTAGCTGCGATAAAACTAGATGAGATAAGTTACTGATAAAATACACATAGAATAAGTGGCCTTATTATTACTGCCTTCTACAGTATCAAGCCAGCTTGAAAAGAACAGGTAACTACACAACTTTAAGTTCTACCAAAGTTCGGTGTTGCTTTAAAGTATACGTTTTTCATTGATGGTGGCAGATGCTTCGGCACTCTGATTAGGACCAGGTTTCGAGTGAATCCATTCACGTTATTTCATTATTTCAACCTATTGCCGCATCTCTCCTCCAGTCAAGTTCGTAACACTTTTAAAAATATATATATTTGTAACCTAAACTGCACTCAAACATACTTATTTGCCATGCTGTTAGAAAAGTGAACTTACCCTTTCAAAATGTTTAATTCTGCTTAAGGTTTTAGCAAATTATATCAATAGTTGTCCACTTTCTGTCCAGCCTATGCTGAATGCTTTCATGTTAAGCTTAACTAAATTCGTTTTACCTTGCCATAGCAATAAATATCTTCATAAAATCCCATGAGAATTTTGATACTAACCTTTACATCTCAGCCCCCACCACTTCAGCGGGGAAAATGGTCCATGGCAAACTGAAGATTTATCAAACAAGGCCATCTCATCTTTGATAACATGATGTCTCTTGCAATCTAAAGAAAATACATATTATGAAATTAATAATTTAAAAACAAATTTGTATTCATTACTTAATAACTGGAACCTAGCCTCGCAATGCCAGCCTAAATCTCGCAAGCTCACGTCCGGTTTTACCTCGAGATATTAGTCTTTGCTAAGCTTTCAGAGAGAACAAAGTATACAATCTCATGTTAAAGGAGGTAAAAAAAACCCTCCAGAAAGTCAACAATTGCTTTAACTGGCTCAGTTGATTCTTACCCCTCTCTCTCTTCTTCAAAAGATTAAATAGATTATATTGAAAGAGAAAACAATTACATTGTGTTAATCAGGTTGCATTGTTTTCCCTCTCAAATGAATAACTACTACTACTATAACTACTATAAAACGTTTTTTAAGTATGATATCAGTGTAGTAGGGTCTTGACATTTTCAATTATTTGTTGGTAAAGGGTTCCATTAACCAAGAATTTCCCATCCTTTACCAGCTTTGACAGAATTCTATTCAGTTTTATTTTTATTTGCATGGATTTGCAAGATTACTGCGGACCAGTCATGACTAGAGATGACTTAGTTTGATAAAAATGCCAATGTACACCCACTGTGAGCTCTTTCAGGCAAATATCCTGGCTACCTTTGGTTGTTGGTACATTCATCATCAAACCTGTGGATCTCGGTTTGTTTTTAGTATTGCTAAGCAATGCTGAAGGA
The DNA here is from genome assembly GCA_034670405.1 of Hoplostethus atlanticus. Lineage (NCBI taxonomy): Eukaryota > Metazoa > Chordata > Actinopteri > Trachichthyiformes > Trachichthyidae > Hoplostethus > Hoplostethus atlanticus. The sequence continues at coordinate 831,866 of JAXDDX010000172.1, forward strand.
AAGCTGGTGCACACTAGCTACCACTCCTCTCAGTAAAACTGAAAAACTAGCTAGCTAAGAACCAAGCCTGTGTGTCAACAATTGTGTGTGTAAGCTCTAGTTGTGCTTGAATCACCTTTCAATTGTTGGAATATTCATCACATTTGTGGATCTTGTATAACTTCCTGCTACAAGATACTGTCGGAGGAAGAAGTCCAAGTCTCAGGCCAGTGATGATGACCGGACCCCCACGCCAACACTTAATACTTTACACGATTCTGTAGATGCTGTAGTTACTGGAGTCTCAAACAGGTTCAAAGAAGTCACTGGAGATGATCAGAGTTCGTTGCAATAGAGCTTTATTCTTCAAAAGAGACAAAACCCGAGTTGGTCCCGGAACCAGACTAACGTACAACTGTCTGTGCATGCTCTTATAAACCCTAAAAACTGGGTGGAGAATACTGATTTCTACGCCTATTTTTCATTATTTTTAGCTTTGTCAGCAAGAAAATAATGGTGTCCGAACACCAAATTTGGTCCTATGGGGGGGTCTTGGTGGGCATGTAGGCGGTCTCGTTTTCCCGTTTTACACCATTACGTAGCCGTTAACTGGGAAACTTCGGGACTTTCCATTTCACCATTATGTTATGGCCACCTGGACTTCTCTTGTCTGCGCATGCCCCACCTGGGTTTTTTTAAGGCCTCTGCCGCCTGACCTTGGACACCCTTAGTGCAGACGGGCCTCAGATTGTATTTTTTAAAAACCTTTATGATTACTGTAGGGAAACCGTTAGACTATGTTTTTGAAGCTTTATTGAAACTTTATGATTACTTTATGATCTTTTAGGTTACATGCTTAATCAAACATATTCTATATTTATGTAGATTTATCATAACACACACACACTCTAGATTATATTGCTTATTATAAAGCATATCATTGTTTAGTACAAATTATATTATTCACAACATTTCCCCCCTTTGGGACTTACTACAGTCCCACTATAATGCTGCTCATCAGGTTCAAACATGTTTCTTTATAGTGCACAGAATACACATACCGAACATGGCTCCTGGGAATCCAGCAGAAAGAGACAAACATAAAATGAGCATATTCAGGAAACCAAATTACTGAATCAAAAGCTTAAGCTTATACTCATCACAATATAAATTGTCATAACCAATCAAAAATAGTGTATAGATTATATTATCACTCTGTGAGATTATATTAACAAACAATTTTCCAGTGTAAGCCACACCAGTGTAGACTACTTGATTTGTGCGGATATTATAATCAGCAAATTTTCAAACAGTATAATGTCAAACAATTTATCATCAATCTTATAGCACATCTACGTGAAGTATAGGTGTTTAGAAACCTGTACTTCTAAAGCACATCTACGTGAAGTATAGGTGTTTAGAAACCTGTACTTCTAAAAAATAAGTCGTCATGTAGTCGTCGTCCGTCATCTTCATCAGTCGTCTTCAACCCAGACACTTTGCGTGTCGTAGAGAGTCACCAACATGAGAGGATACTAGAACCTCGTCGTTCATGTTGGTATGGGTATCTTCCAAGTCAGTTTCAGTCCATATGTGAGTTGGCATCTAGGTTCGATCGGAATCCGACGCACCGACGTCCAGGGTCAGTACATCAGACTCTGACCAAACCACGATACCAATGTGGTGTAGGGGCAAGGTGGCTTGGGGCGGGACAACCCAGGGGTGAGATTCTTGCTTAGGGGTAGTGTGGCTTAGGGGTAATGTACGTTTCCCTTAGGGGTAACGTATGTTCCAGTGCCACGCAGCCGTCGGTATCCGTCGATAACATCATCAGCCGCAGCCACGCGACTGAACAGGAGATCCCTGTCTTTGATCAACTCATCCACCAGGAGATCCCTTTCTCTGATCAACTCATTCACTTGGCCCACACGACATGCCAGGAGATCCTTTTCTTTGATCAACTCATCCATTTGGCCCACGCGACCGGCCAGGAGATCCTTTTCTTCGGCCAACTTATCCACTTGGCTTCTCAACTCTCGTAGTATGGTTGTCATTGCTTGTATCACATCTTTCTGGTGTTCCACAATCCCCTCCTGGCCTTCCAACACCTGCAGTCGACGTCGCTGTTCTTCCATGTCATCCTCCTGGGCCTCTAACTCACGGAAACGATCTCTTTGTTCTCTTGACTTAAGCCTTTTGCGTGTGATGGCGCGTTGTTTGAGCTCTTCCATTCTGACTTTTTTCAGAAGCGAGGTGTGGTGAGATGGTAGTGCTCCTGTCTGTGTTTTGAACTCCCACCACGTGAGATCAGCCAATCTGCCGGGTCTCCAACGCCCATCGTTAAGCAAGCTATTAGTAGAGCAGACTGAGGGCGTTGCCCAACCCTCCTGTCGCCTGCCCGCAGCCATGTTCGCTAGCATCTTCAGGTATTCAGACCTAGGCATTCCACCGTCGGGAGTCGTTGGTGCTGAGCCTGACGACTGTGGCTGTCCTGTTGGAGTCGGTGGCTTCTGGTTAGGGCTTGACATTTCTCCTTGTGTTGATGGGCTGTGTCCCGCAACCGTTTCCTCGTCGGTTGTATCCTGCACATCTATAGGGGGACTCTGGTGTGGTTTTCCTTGGCTTGATGTCGTCGGCTGTTGCATCTCCCATTCTTGGCTTGATGTGTTTACCAACATATTTCCCTGTTGGTACCACTGGCTCTCGTGTTGGTGTGGTTGATTCACGGCTGGGAATGCCCTGTAAGGCTCTCCAGGAAAAAACCCTACGGCTGGTTGCATCTGGGCTGGCCCCAAAGGGGTCATTGGAACCAAATTTTGTGGCCATACTTGAGGCTGTTGAACATAACCCTGATTCTGTGGGAATTCTGGCCACTCATATCCTGGGCCTTCTGCCATGATTTATCTATCAAAATAATAAAAGGTGTCAGTTCATTCACTCTAGGCAACCTTTGGCATAATTCATAAAAGTTGGAGCGGTGTCACCCCAGCAGTGTAACTGAAGTCTGTCTGTAAATAGACTGTAACTATATTTACATCTGTCTGAAATTCGTCCTACACCTTTTTTCCCATGTCTCACTAATGAGCCATGAGTGCTAAATAATATATCATGTCTGAGTTTTAGGGTGACTACTTCTATTCTAGTTTTTGTGAACAGGGGCATGCAAAGTTGTCTCGGCGCCAATTGTACCAAATCATAAGTATAGAGTATTGAGACAACACTATGCTCTAATCGTAAGCCCTGCCCCAATGTATATGTCTCTGTTTTCCAGCGGCTACTGTGCATTCTTTTCATGCGAATGATAGGTGGTGTTAGTAGTGGATACCCCTCAGACTGCACTGAATGTAATGAATATTGTCGGAAGGTTTTAGAAGCATGCAGCTGAATAGGACCATATGGCAGGAGATCCAACACGGGTTGAAGTTCTTTGTTAAACCGTTTATCAGCTGTTTCTTTATGTTTTCGCCGTTCTTTCTTTTTTGTTCTTTGTTCTGCTGATTGTTCTGTCATTATCGGATGATTTTCTTTATACATCAAGCTGCCATTTCCGTGCATCCATCGGGGCGTAGATGTCATCTACAGGTTCAGGTTCAAACAGTATTTCGCGATTCATTTGTGTCATCTCTATTTCAATGTCTATGCCCTGGTGAACCACTAGAGGAAACTGTCCGGTTATCAGTGAGATCATCTTGCTGATCATCGTTCGGATTACTGGAAACACACAACACAAAACGACCATGGCAATCAACAACAGCGAGCCCACTATCATTCCTACCACCTGCAGGATCCTTCTCCAGGATAGTTTATTGAAGAAGTCCCACATTGCCTGTGCCCTGGTATTCCAATTGGAATTTTTTACATGTTCATCTCTTAGTGTTTTTAGCTTGCTCAATATCTTTGTGAGATTACCCTCTTCTCCTGTGTGCATTGGTATGACAGTGCAACACTCATCACCGATATGGCTGCACACTCCTTGATCTTCGGCTAGCAGGGTGTCTATGACAAATCTATTTTGCAGTGTCATCATGGAGGTGTGGTGTAGCTGTTCATGTACAGTCCCTAGTGCTGATAACGTCCAATTAATAAACCTCTGCTGATTGTACCATAAGTAATTCACCCATCTGCTGTTACGTGCTATGTATTGTGCATTTGACATCTGTCCTATAAGCGGGACCACTCCCACTGCCTGTCCAGAGATGATCCAATCCTCTCCTAATGCCTTGTGGTCTGATGGCACGCCATGCGGTTCCTGGTTCCAAGTGATATAGACTTGTGCATCTGCCGCCCATTCACTATCGGTGCTTCTCTTGACTCTATTCTCTAATGGCGGGGTGCCTAGTACCGTCATTTTCCCTGTTAGCATAACTGGCGCGCAAATCCCTGTCCAATTTGACGGTAATACCATTTTTACTTGTTTATCGTTATCGCACATCCAGAACACATCTGCCAATGGCTCTGAGCCGTTTGTAAGGTAGGGGATACGATATGCCTGGGGAAGTGTGCCACCTTGTTTGATGACAAGATAACTACCATCTAATGCTATCTGATGGCACTGAAATTCTGCTTTGTCAGTTGTGTTACAGACTTTTACTCTTAGGGTTTTGTTTCTTGGTTGGATATTATGGCACCCACCATAACAATACCACGTGCTATACAATATTGGAACGTTGTCTCCTTTGCTATGTTGACTACTGGTGGTAACCAGGACTCGAGTTCATTTGATTGCCATCGTGGACAGACCTGCACATCGTTGGACCATCTTCTTCGTCCTCCAGCCATTTGTATTACACAATATGCAAAACAGGTGTTGATGTTATGACACCCCCCGCTTTTACCATAACCCGTTACGGGCATTATCTGGGGAATTCTTTTGGCATTATAGCACGTTACGCAAGAATGTGAGCTTGCTTGCCTGGCTGAAAATTGCATCCATTGATAGAACATGTTTTGTTCTCATGTTGGCGTTTTTAATTCTCTATCTATCCCATGAAATCCATCTTGCACATTTCTACGTGTACGCTCCTTGCCATATGGTTCTACCGAGCCGACAGCTGTCCTCTTGGGTGTAGGTTCTTCTATATTGATATCTATACATTGGCTCCTAGAGCATGTGGCCCTTACTCTCACCACCCCTTTGGTCTTACACTGTTTATTTGCAGGAAGGTTGTCTAATTTAATGATCTCATGGGTGGGTGAGATAGCATAAATTTGTTCGTTCTCAGATTTAGCATAGATGAGTTCAATTAGTTCATGTAGTGGCACTTTTCCCTGTTTTACTGCCATAACTCCAGCTGTTAAAGCACAGTTAATCAGCTGCCTGTGTTCTGTAACTGTTTCTTCAGGATCTGAAACCTCACATGTTAGTAGACATACAACCATAATTGTAAATATTCCCCATAACCCTTTCCTTTTTACTCTCTTTCCCTTATGCTCTAGATGGCCCTTCCCCTGGGTCTGCTTCTTGTGGGGCGGTATCACCTGCCCCTTCTGGTCTTTCTGTTGGGCTTGCGGGCGATTCATTATCTGAATCTGATTCACTTTCTTGTCGTGATGCCACAGATCCACTACTTGCTGGACTGTCTCTGGCCCGTCTGGCAGCCAATCTCTGGGATCGTCTTTCTCCCTGTGGACTCTGGGACCGACTAGTTTCCTGTGGGGCGGTGTCACCTTCCCCTTCTTCTTGTGGGGCGGTATCACCTGCCCCTTCTGACTGTGGGGTGGCGACGCCTTCCCCTTCTGACCCAGGGCGTGCTCTCCTTCTGTACGCTTCAGCCGTCCCTTCTGGGTCATCTGCTCTGCAGCAATGATTTAGATGGTACCAAAAACTTCTTACCTTCGACCTTTAGTGCTGTTGGGGTTGCTAGAATGACTTTAAAAGGGCCTTCACGTCTGGGTTGGTCCCACTTTCTTTTGAACACCTTGACGTATACCCACTCTCCTGGACGCACCCTCTGCAGTTGGTCTGGGATGTCTGCGTCTCTGTCCTCTGTGGCGCCTTTTACCTGTTGAAATATCAACTTATGGATTTGGGTTAAATGCTGCACATAACTTATTAATTCTTGTTCCAACTGCTCCAGTGGAGGACCTTCATAAGGGCCTCTAAGATATGGTACAGGCATCGGTCGTCCTGTAAACATTTCATGCGGAGTTAGATGTGTTAGTTTGTGATCTCATGCACATTAGCGCCAGAGGCAAAGCATCCACCCAATTTAGTTTCCCCTCGTAGTCTGCCAATATTTTAGCCAATTTTGCTTTTAGAATGCCATTAGCTCGCTCAACCGTTCCCTGTGACTGGGGGTGGTATACACACCCAAACTTCTGTTTTATCCCTAGCATCTTAAAGGTTGTTTTGGTAACTTCTGCTATAAAATGCGGTCCGTTGTCTGAGCTAATAGCATCTGGTATGCCAAATCGTGGGAAGACTTCTTTGCACAAAAATTTTGCTACCGTTCTAGCATTGGGGTTCGCTGTTGGCACCGCCTCAACCCATCTGCTAAACCTGTCAATCACAACCAAGATATACCTCATTCTTCCTATTCGTTGGGTCATATCCACGTAGTCTATCATTAGATGTCTAAAGGGACCATCTGGTGGAGGAATGTGTGCTATTGGGGCCGAAAATGCTTTCCTTACATTATATTGAGCACACACGTCACATTCATGCAATGTTCTGTCTACTGTGGCTGCTAAAAATGGCGTCCACCAGACTGCCTGAAGGCGTTTGATCACTTCCCCCCTTGCGCAATGGTCCTGACCATGCGCATTCCTAATAGCATAACGCAACAACGAAATGGGCATCACAAAATGACCATGGGGGCTTCTCCATAACCCTTTTTGGGGTCCGTCCTGTGTAACCTTGACAGCACCTCTTTTTAGCCATACTGATTGTTCATAAATATCAGCCCTTTCCTGTGCCAGTATAAGAGAGGAGAGAGTAGTAAGGGGCGCACAATCTTCTGCAAACAGTAGTGGCGCCATACTGTTGCTGATTGCCGCTCGTTTAGCTGCTTCGTCAGCTAAGTTATTACCTGTGGCTATCAGAGAGTCTGTTTTTTGGTGAGCTGGACACTTGATGATTGCAACCGCTGTTGGGAGGTGTATGGCATCTAGCAGAGCAGAGACAGCTTCTCCATGTCTTACTGGGGTGCCATCTGCTCTACAAAACCCTCTTTGTTTCCAGGTGCTACCATCTATATGACACACACCGTATGCGTATTGCGAATCTGTATATACATTAAGGCGCTGCCCTCGTGCCAATTTACATGCAGCTGTTAAAGCCTTGATTTCTGCTAGTTGTGCAGAACATGGTTGGGCAATTTTAGTTGCTTGAATGTTTGTAAAGGTGTTGTCTTTATTCAATTGTACTATGCCATAGCCGGCATGATTTCCTGTAGCATCTCTAAAACAGGAGCCATCTACAAACAAGGTGAGATCTGCTGTAATAGGTTGAGCATGCAGGTCATCTCGAGCCTGCATAAAATCATGAGTTGCTTGGACACAGTCATGTGGAGATCCGTCCACAGGCAATACCATCCGAGTTGCAGGATTTACTGTATTGCATCGTTGGATGTTACGTTCGGGTGCTGAGAGTATAACCTCGTACCCAGTTTTTCTAGCCTGAGTTAGAACGAACCGTGGACTTGTGAGCAAGGCGTGCAACTGATGAGACGTATAAAGGGTCACTGAGTGGCCCATAGTTAGTGTGGAGGCTTTTTGAAAAGCGAAAGCAGCTGCAGCCAATCCCTGATAACAGGGTGGCAGACCGGACTCAATGTTATCCAATTTGGTGCTATAGTAAGCTAAAGGCTGTTTACGCGTTGGCGTATCCTGCATTAATACTGCATTTGCATATCCTGCTCGTTCTGCAACATACAAATGGAAAGGCTTTGAATAGTCCGGATTTCCGAGTGCTGGAGCTGACTGCAGGTCCCCTTTAAGTGCGCAGAAGGCCCCCTCAGCATCCTCAGTCCACTGTAAGTGGGCTGAGCTGTTATTTTGTCCCGCCGCTCGTATGAGGGCTCTCATAGGTGCTGTCTTGACAGCATAGTCACAAATCCACTGACGACTGTATCCCGCCATCCCCAGAAAAGAAAGCATCTGTCCCACCGTTTGCGGTTTGGGAGCGTTAGTTATGGCTTCTACTTGGGAGGGGGCAATTAGCCTTTTATCCCCGCTCAATCTCCTTCCTAGGTAATTAACTTCCTCTTGGCAAAACTGCAATTTGTCTCGGCTGACTTTGTGTCCACCGTGTGCTAGCGCTGTCAACACTGCAACAGAGTCTATCTCACACTGCTGTTTTGTAGGACTACAGATCAATAAATCATCCACATACTGGAGCACTGTACTGGGGACGTCTAAATGTTGCAGATCTTCAGCTAACACCCTGTTGAATATGCTGGGACTATCAACATAACCCTGAGCCACGCGTGTGTATGTGTATTGTTGCTGCATGTATGTAAAGGCAAACAGATATTGTGAATCTGGATGTAGTGGCACACTGAAAAAGGCTGAACATAAATCAATTACAGTGTACCAGTGTGTGTCAGGTGGAATGTTGGTCAGCAGTGTGTGTGGGTCTGGGACAATGGGTGTCTCGGCATTCACAATGGAGTTGATGGCTCTTAAATCATGCACTAATCGATAATCGGCAGAATGTGGCTTTTTGATTGGAAAAATCGGAGTATTGCAAGGGCTTTTTGTTTTTATCAATACACCTGCTGCCAACAGGCCCTCAATTGTGGGTCTAATTCCTTCTATGGCATGCTGCTTCAGCGGATACTGTTTTCTATAGGGGAGCCTTACGTGCGGTTTAAGTTTTATGCATATGGGTTGTGCTGACTTAACTTTCCCTACATCTGTCTTATGTTGTGACCATAATTCCTGTGGTACTTGTTTCAATAGATTTTCCTGTTCGGCTATTAAAGGCATCTGTGTGAGAGTTCTTTGATTTACTAAAACTTTCTCTGCCTGTCCTTCATCAACTGTGCGTAGGGATATTCTAATGTACAGTCCATCAGATGACACGTGAATGCTTTTATTTTGGGTGGCTTTCCATTCTTGTACTTGCAATGCCGCCTTCACCATTGGGCCAAGTTCATGGGATTCGTGTCCTTCTGTCACCATCAATGTGACATGGGGGGTGGAATTTGTCACTTGAAACCAGTCTTTCAATTTTGAAGGGAGCTCTATGGCTGCTGCTACACCCTGTGGTCCTATATACACGTTTTGGCTGACCACATAGTATGTTTTTCTGTTAATCAGATCATCCCAGCATTCCTCATAGTCTGTCTGTTGTCTTTGTTCATCATACATAAGAGTACAATGGAGTGGTAGTTGTGGTTCGATGGTTTGTCGCATTTGGGTCTTCACGCATGGTTTCCACGTGTTCCACTCTTGGAGCAGACTGGATTTTGGCATTAGCCGGAGCCAATATACCAAAGGCTGAGTTATGCTGAGGTCTCTCCAAACTGACATCATTCTTGCTGAGGAGTCTTCTGGAAAATCTACATAGAGACCTTCCTTAGTGCACATAATGTTGGCTTTTAGTGGACACAAAATGTCTCTTCCGAGCAGGTTGACAGGTGTATTGTCAGAATATAGCAGGGGCGCAACAATAGTTTTTCCGGCAATTTGCATTGAAACTGGCTGTGTGAGGGGTATTACTTGGAGCTTCCCGGAGAAACCCACCGTCTTGACTGACGATGTAGAGAGGGGGAGGTTTGAGCCGGATTTCCCAATACATGAGTAGGTGGCCCCTGTATCGATCATAAAAGAGTACTCTCGGCCCTGTATTGTTACCTCTAGGGTGGGCTCATCCTGTGGTTGTAATGAGAGTACTGGTGTTATCAATTCCCCCTCAGGCTTCTCTGGGCCCCCCTATGGCCAATCTCCCGCTGGGCCTGTCCATGGGTTGGTTGGACAGTCCCGCCTGACATGACCCGTTTGGCCACACCCCCAACAGACGAGCTCTTCTGTCTGTGTTTGGTTAAGCTGTGGGTTCGACTGGGAGCGTTGTAGTTGCTGTGGACCTCTGCCTCTCCCGCTAAATGATCCTCCTCTCTGTCCTGGTCGTCCCCTAGAGCGGTAATTTCCATTGGTCCCACCCGCCTGATTAATATGCACATGGATAGGTGGTAGTGCAGTCATGGTGTTGCCTGGTGCTTTCTGTTGTGGTTCCATCGGGACTTGTGACTGAACTGGCGTCTGGGGTGTAGGTGGAGCTTGGGGTGCCTTTATTACTGTTGGTTGTGCTGGGGCTTGATCTATGGCTACCACTGGGGCCTGAGTCTTAGTTTTATCCTTTTTTGGTTTGATTAATTCATTCAATTGTAGCTGTGTTAGCTTGTCGGCCATGCGTTTGGTTGCTTCTTCTTCCTGCTGATTGTCTTTTCTGTGGTTTTCCACATGGTGCACAATATGCTCAGAAAACAGTGGCCATTCCATCTTCATAAGCCCCACGACATTGTCTAGGCGTGCCTGTACTCCCTTTGGCATGGCTTTCTTTACCATTACCTTAAACAGACTTTTCGTGGTGTCGTTGACGTTCCAGGCACTTCCTGTTTCATCTCTCCACTTTCGCTGAAAGTCACGTAGGAATTTTGCTGGGCTTTCACCGTCTTTTAGCGCCTCTCCGTCCAATTTGGAGGGATCCATCTTTTCTGGATATTGTTTTCTCAGTTCAGCCCATATTGGATTGCGAAATCCGCCAAAACCCACCTCATCCACTCTATTTCCAGCTATCAGTGCTGGCAGATGAGCTGCTGTGAAGATTTCTTCAGTCATGTGTTTTCCAGCTATATGCATGAGCAAAGCCTTGATGTCCCCCAATGCCAACCTCACTCCAGCTGTACTTTCTTCTAGTGCTGTTATCCATTTATTTGCTCCTTCATGGAGGTCTGGTAGTCTACTGGCCAGTCCCACCATGTCCATAAATGGCCACGGCACATATTGGGTCTGCCCTGTTGCTTTGGTTATTATGGGGCACTGACTGATTAGGAGATCATCATGGAACTCTTCCGGCTCTTCGCCTTGTCTCAGATCTTCTTCACTTAGGGCCTGGTATTGTCTTCCACTTCTCAGCCTGCCCGTTGGTTTCCACTGCTTCTTTTGTGACTTTATTTTCCTCAACTGGAGAATCTGATGATCCGCTATTTTCGACATTTCTGCTTCGATTTCATCGATTTCATCCACTAGTAGGCGCCGTCTGTCTTCAATTGCTGTATCCTCTGTTGTCATGTAACCACTCATCTGCACTTTCATTCTGTGGGGCTGGGTCCTTGTTTCCTGTGATCTTTCCTCCAAATATGGGCGCTGCCCCTCCTCCAGTTCTTCCTCCAGGAATAGGCACTGTCCCCCCTCCAATTCTTCCTCCCTTCTTGTTGGCCTCATAGCATCTTGTGTGGCTGGAGTAGGTTTTGATGCTCTCACACTCTTTTCCCTGCATGATGGCCAGTAGGCATCCTTCTCCACCATGTCTTCAAAGCTCACCCTGTTCAACACTTTAACAGGGACGTTTCTTCTATCAGACCTGGCTGGAGGTGTGAAATCAACAGGGGTGCTTGTGTAGCGGGGCCATTCTGCTGACTGGCTCCTTCTAATGCTGCTTTGTCGTGGAGGGAGCGGTGTTTCTTCACCCTCCTTGCGATAGTAGTCGTTCCTGTCCTTGCTGGCTGACTGCCAGCTCTGTTGTGCTGCTTGTCGGTATTGCTGTATGTCTCTTTCGTCTTCGCTCGTTTGGTTGCTCCCTCCTGCTGTAGTTCTTAGTGGCTCACCACTGCTTTCCGCTCTCTTCTTCTGGGGAGGGTTGTCATTTGAGGGCGTGCTACGTGGGCGGTCATATATCCCCTCCTCTTCAGGGAAAATGCTCTCCCGACTCACATTGCTTCCCCTGTCGTTTGCTGGTGCGGTCAGTGTGATACTGAAATCCCCTTGCAGCTTGCCTTGTATTTTGACTTCTTCTTCCTCCTCATCACACACTCTTGATAGTGGAAACTGTCCTACTTTGATTACTTGTTTGCTGGGGGCATATGGTGGTGGTGGTGCTGGTGGTTTGACAGACGGTGGTTTGACGGGCCATAGCGGGGCGGTGGGCTGCTGTTCTTGCTCTTTTATTTTTTCTTTACTCTCTTCTCTGGCTTCTGCCCTCTTTTGCCCTTCTTGTCTAAACCATCCTAACACCTCCCTTTCCCTAAATCTTCTCCATTCCCTATGATCGCTCTTATCTTTGGCCTTGTGGTGTTTTATATTTTCCTCCACTTCATCGCAGCATGCTTTACTGAATGTGCCCTTTATTGGCCACTGGAGTCTTCCTGATGTCCGCTCATGCCACTGGGTCATGAACTGCTGGATCTGTTTTTTACGATCCGGATTTCGTCTAATCATCACCTCCATTGGTGTCGATACACCACCTCCCTTTGTTACTTTTGCCCCCATGTATCCCTGTCGCGCGCTGCTTGCCAGTGATCTAGGAATTTCTGGCTCTTCGTCTAACTCTTTTGTTCTTATTAATACAAGTATTTTACCAGCAGTAATGCCAGGCTTATATTTTCTTCCTTTAATATGATCAAATTCTAGTTTCTCTGTCCCGTCTCCTTGTGGAGTTTTAGTAATATATTCAAATATACCAGTTTCCCACTTCACTCCTCTGGGGACTACGGAAATACACAGCCGTGGATTCACCGCTACTCGGCTTCGTCCTTGTAACCCGAAACCCTCTGGTACACCAAAAGCTGGATTTAAAGGGAGCGTTGCTACCGCACCAGGATCTCCGCACAACGGCTCCAACAATCTAGTCAAATTTGTTACCGTCCAATACCCATGTATTGCCCTTCTCCACGGCACGTCAGGAAATTCTTCCTGTATTTGCTCTAGGTTTACAAATTTTGTTATCTGCCAAAGTTTCAGATTGATTAATTGTTCGTCTTGCCACTGTTCCACACCTTCCTCATCAATATAGGTTTGCTCCAACCAAAAATGTGTCCTTATTCCTTTTGTGTCAGCAGCTCCTTTATTATCAAAATGTTCTAACGAAAATATTTCATCTTCGCTACTATCTCCCTCATCCATTAATATTTACCAACTTATATATACAATACATACATTATATTATGATACTATTCTATTCACTCTCTCTTCTACTCCTCTTGGCACACGTTCAACAGCCTGTACAGTACTCCTAGGTTCATGCAGAGAGTTACGACTCTTATCACGCCGCCTCCTCTACTCCCTCAACATGCCCCCACCAGTCTGCACAGCACTTCTGCTCACAGGCAAGAAGCAAAAACCGTTATCTCATTCCGACAGCCGTAACTCATTCAATCTCATATAATTACTTCTTTAGGTTACAGTAAGTACACTTGTTATTTACTCATCTATTCTAATTGTTTATATAATAAAACAAAACAAAAAGCAATATTTACATGCACTATAGTTTTTTCCTCTTGGCCAAGTGTTGCAGTTACATTTAGCAACAGTTGCAATTACATTTAGCAACTTGCGCGCCTCGCAGTCCCTAATGGGCCCCTAGCAACTGTTTGCATACAAAAACTCCTTCCCGTCGCAGTCCCTAAACGGTCTCCTAGCAACTTTTGTACACAAACCGACCCCCTGTTGCAGTCCCCGTCGGTTCAGCGATGGTGTACACTCAAAACAACCCCTGCCTATTCAGACCTTCCCTTCTCGGGAGAGCCTCAGTACTCCGCTGAACCCCTACTGAAACGAGAAGCGGTATCCACAGTGTTGTGCTAGCAAAATGTGCAAAACAACTTTTGTCTATTCTGTCCCCCCCTTCTCGGGAGTCCCCCAGCACCCAGCTGAAACACTACTGAAACGGAGGGCGGTATCCACAATCGTTGGGCAAATCTTATCATACAACAAATTCACAGACACAACAACTTTTATACACCGTCCGTAGCAATCAATACTATCCTCATTCTGTGTGTAATTATTTCTGAATTATGGCCTGGCCTGAGCGTGTGCGGCCATCCAAATCATACCCCCGCTGAACATTAGGCAGACAATTATCCAGCATGCAATACACACATTCAATAGCCATTCATCCACTCTTTCTCCATCATTCATTCTTTCCGCACCATGGTGTTTTCATACATACAATTGCATCAAACTCTGTACCGTCAGTGACTTAGTTTTTTAGTTAATATTATTTTAATGAACCTTCTGGGTTTTACACTTATGCTATACAAATTTGCCTATTTCTTTAAAACATTCTTTAACTAAGTTCTTTAGAGGAGAGACATTCTGATTTTCCTCACCTGGGCGGAGTCCTGCACTCAGACACAATCAGAAAGAATCTGCAGAATTTAGAAAAGGTTTCTGCTTACCTTTAATTTTGTGGCCACTGATGTGTGTTTGAGATGCAGGCTGTCCCCCCAGGCTGAGATCCTCAGAGTCTTGTCTCTCCTGGCTGGCTCGCCAATTAATGTCGGAGGAAGAAGTCCAAGTCTCAGGCCAGTGATGATGACCGGACCCCCACGCCAACACTTAATACTTTTCACGATTCTGTAGATGCTGTAGTTACTGGAGTCTCAAACAGGTTCAAAGAAGTCACTGGAGATGATCAGAGTTCGTTGCAATAGAGCTTTATTCTTCAAAAGAGACAAAACCCGAGTTGGTCCCGGAACCAGACTGACGTACAACTGTCTGTGCATGCTCTTATAAACCCTAAAAACTGGGTGGAGAATACTGATTTCTACGCCTATTTTTCATTATTTTTAGCTTTGTCAGCAAGAAAATAATGGTGTCCGAACACCAAATTTGGTCCTATGGGGGGGGTCTTGGTGGGCATGTAGGCGGTCTCGTTTTCCCGTTTTACACCATTACGTAGCCGTTAACTGGGAAAGTTCGGGACTTTCCATTTTACCATTACGTTATGGCCACCTGGACTTCTCTTGTCTGCGCATGCCCCACCTGGGTTTTTTAAGGCCTCTGCCGCCTGACCTTGGACACCCTTAGTGCAGACAGGCCTCAGATTGTATTTTTTAAAAACCTTTATGATTACTGTAGGGAAACCGTTAGACTATGTTTTTGAAGCTTTATTGAAACTTTATGATTACTTTATGATCTTTTAGGTTACATGCTTAATCAAACATATTCTATATTTATGTAGTTTTATCATAACACACACACACTCTAGATTATATTGCTTATTATAAAGCATCTCATTGTTTAGTACAAATTATATTATTCACAACACAGTGCAAATATAAGACATCTGTCCACAGGTTGTTGAGCTGGCATTGTTTAAAATGTACCGTAGCACTGCTTTTTCATTGGAATTCTGGCTTAGAGACAATATTTTGTGACATGACCTAAATGTCCTACTACATAACCAATAAATTGTCTGTCAGCTTTGGTTTTTGCTTAAATATCAGAACCCTGAATAAGCCACATAATATTTCAGAAACTAATGTCTTTGCAGAGCCATTAAGAATGCCACGTAAAAGAACCAGCCCAGTGCAAGATGCCATCCATCATGCCAACCTAAAGACTGACAAGATTGATTTTCTTGAGGCAACCCATATAAAGGTGAGTCTACCTTAACATGATGTGGGGCCAGCACACACAGTTGCACATGCAAAAAGTTATCAAACCGTGACCCAAAGCCAAGATATGTACTGAACCGTTGGTTTCATGAACTGTTACACCCCTACTAGGCTTTGTATTTTTAGGTTCCCAAAGTCTGAAACATTAGCTATTCAGCACAGATAAGCATCTTGTTGCTGTTAATTTAGCTGTTTCTATTGTATTTACTTAGATAGTGACACATACTGTAGATGTGGGATGTAACGTGATGTTGAACTCACAGAAATGAAAATATATTGTTAGAACACACTTGTTCAAGAATCAGACCAGTTTTGAATTACTTGAGGAACTCTCCACCGTTACACTCCGTCAACCATCATCAGACTTTTGAATTTTGATATGAAATTAATTCCTTAACTAAGGTTTACTAACGTGTTTGTTTTTGGGTTCTCAAATATCGATACTTTAACTTATCACCACAGATAATCAATTACTAGGTGATGAATGCTATTTCAAAGCTCACTCACAGGCCCCACTGCAGTAACTAGCCCCAATCCACTAAGATCTCATCAGATGCATGAAGATTAGAGTTTAGGGTTTATGCTGGTGATGCAGTCCTGTAAGCAGTTTCTACCACACCCAGCTTTTGACTCTACCCACCACATTGACAATATTTTTACTTGATTGCTTTTCTTGACAGGGCGAGGTGTATTTGCAAAAGTGCCTTTTTCAAAAGGGGATTTTGTGGTTGAATACCGAGGAGAACTGATTGACCAGAAAGAAGCCCAGAGGAGAAGGACATTCTATAGCCATGAACAGAGTGTATTTATGTTTGATTTTGCATGGAAAGAGAAGTCAATGTGGTAAGTTCAATGTCTCGCCATATAGTGATGGGTAGTTTGATCAATTTAAATAACATTAATTTGTTAACACTAGAAGCGTCGACTTCAGAGCACTAACAGAAAGTGCCATCAACGGTCAAATTGACGGTTAACATTTTAAATGACTAATGCGTCCTTTTTATAAATACCATCTTAAAAATGAACGATTTTGGTAAAGCTGCTCTAGGTAAGTAAGCATTAAACATGCAGGGAAAACCCTGCTACCATGTCCCTCCATTCTATAGGGCACTAGATCATTTTTGAACTTCATACATTCAACATAATTTGGTTGGAAGTTCTGTATTTTTACATAGAATAATGTCAGAATGTTAACTCCGAAGATGATCAAACACCAATATCGCACTTTGATTGTCATGCATTGCGCCAACTTAGTATATTTGGTCTGAGTGATGCAGATTCATAAGAAAACAAGCTTTATTTTACCAAAACTCATAAATGGTCACGGTGATTGATTACTATCTGGAGCACATTTGATATTTTGAGGAGTGGAAATTTCATGCCCTATCAAATTGTATGGGACCCAATAAGTAGTGCAAGATAGGTAGTGCAAGTGGTAAAGTAAACTGATAATGTATGCATTTCTTTCTCTTAATGTCTTGTAGTGTGGATGGCTCTAAAGAAGATGGGTCATTGGGGAGGCTTGTTAACGACCAGCATAAGAGACCAGTGTGTAGAATGAAGAAGATAGAGGCGAGTGGAAAGCCACATCTGTGTCTTTTTGCTCTACAAGACATAAAAGCTGGGGATGAAATAGCGTATGATTATGGAGGAACAAGCTGGCCATGGAGAGAAAAGGTTAGTTCATTATGTAAATGTTATGTTATTTCTCTGAAATATTGATGTGTATGAATTGATCCTCTAAGCTTCAAGCCTGGTTTAGGTTCCTAGGTGCTTCTGGTATAGAAACTGCCCCTACTCATCACCGATTAGACTACTGTCTATTCAACAGTCATTTTCCTAGATTAATCAGGAATGCTTACATTTTGGACAAATAGTCCCATACAAACATACACACGTCTGCCTTTTATTGTTATTGTGATCACAACTCTGATTGAAGTACTCTTCTCCTGAATAATTAATTTATATCGATATAGGTTTTGAAAGAAGATCTTCCTGCTAAAGAACCTGATGCAGGACAAGCTCCTAGATGCGTGCCACAAGCACCCACAGAAGTTTCACCATCCAGCTTACAGGTAATTATGTTTAAAGGGCTTGTACTATATTGAATGCCTTGTGAACATCTGCAAACACACATACACTCACAGATATGAAGTTTCAAACAAATTTAGTTTAATGTGATTTGTGACGTCCAGTGTACTCCATATTTGCTAAATGATTGGGTGGAGCTAATACACACACCCAATAGTCAGGTCCTACCTTTTGGGGACTGAGTTCAACTAATACGCACACTCTGATCATGCTTTGTGGGGTCCCCGTAAGGGCTTTACAAACAATGAAATCAAATGGCCAGGGAAATTCATATGGGCTCCAAATCTTTACCAATAAGTAGTATTATTTTAGACCAACTCACCTTTAATGTGGTCATGCATTTTCATTGCTATCTCTTTGAAAAGTATCAATGATTATGAGATGTAGTCTCTGAAAAGATAGTTTTTACCAATTTATCCTGAACACTTCAAGCCTTGTTTAGGCTTTCATGGGGTTCTGGTATGATAACTTCCCATACTCACCAATTAAAGCACTGTCCATTCAACAGGGATGTGATTTGTACAGATTAATCAGGAATTCCTGTATTTTGGACAAATAGTCCCATACAAACATACACACGTCTGCCTTTTATTGTTATTGTGATCACAACTCTGATTGAAGTACTCTTCTCCTGAATAATGAATTTATATCAATATAGGTTTTGAAAGAAGATCTTCCTGCTAAAGAACCTGATGCTGGACAAGCTCCTAGATGCGTGCCACAAGCACCCACAGAAGTTTCACCGTTCAGCTTACAAGTAATTGTGTTTAAAGGGCTTTTATGATATTCAGCGGCTTGTGAATATTATCTGTTTTTACTACAAGGTGTGCAAACACACTGCACTCAATGACGTGAAGCTTCAAAACATTTTAGGTTACTATGATATGTTAGGTTCAGTGGATTCATCTGATTGAGTGGAGCTATGCAGAGTAAAGTTAACAATGTTGACCAAGAATTTTCATTGTTTTAAACCAACTCATCTTTAACGCAGTCACTCATTTCCATTGCTCTCTCTTTAAAAGATATTTAGGCTCTTAAAATTGATAGTACTATTTATATAAAAAGATTAAACATTTTTATTACAGGCTGTGAATGCAGGATGGTCTCTAGTTGACTATTCTGATGAAGCACTGGATTCAAGCCCAGGTCCATCCATTGTGCAAACACAAGCTGTAGATGTTCCAAAGCTGAGGAGGACCAAAAGTATCTTTGTAAGCCCCCCTTTACTCTTTGCAGAAATTAATATATTAACATCTCTTTGGCAAGTGTTCAATATTTGTCTTATGATTTGACCTGTGCCATTTTACTGAAATTAAACAATAATAGGGAGTCCTACTTCTGAAGCATATTTCACCTATTTTCACTTGTAAACTTAGTAGGCTTTCAGGTAATGACTTTGGCAATATTGGTTATGGTTCACATTTCCACCACCCTGCGAATACAAAATATTTTCAATTAAATGACAATATTGTATATCTGGTAGGCTTTATGTCGGCACATCTAGGTGGGGTGGCCATCCAATAGAAATCGTGGCCTAAACCATTATGGATGTGAATCTGCTAACTTCTAATACATACTGAACCTGGTGATACATTACATTTCCTGAAATGCAACAGGCTCTCAAATGATCAAACGTTTAAATGTTGAATTAAAGTTCACAAGGACAATGTATTCAATGTCTGAACTGTTGTATGAATTGTGGTCTTTTTCTTGAAGATGACTGAGACTGTTCCGGATGGATCTGATGAATTGTATGACTCAACTCCAGACAGTGGAGAAGAAAATGATCCACATAACAACGGGGAAAACTCAGACCGTTCAATAAGCTTTGATCTATCCTCAAAGAGCAGCAGCGGAAGATGTTCATCTCCATGTCTGAGCAGTAGCAGAAGCCCTTCAACCCTACCAAAGAGAAGTGAAACAATTGACTCACACCCAGAACATTCCAATCTGCAACCACAAAGTGATACGGTTGATAAGGCTGAGGAAGATCAAATGCATCCCGGTAAGTGCCCCTTGAGTTTTGACCCCCTTTTTGTGTTTGTCTGGGGCAAGTAGTCATCAGTGTTTGCCCTATAATGTTACAGGCCTGGTGGCCCTCCAGGCCAAGGACGAACCCGCCAGGCAAACAAAATACAGATGCATTCAGAAATCCGTAATCATTTGCATGCCTGCGCGGTTCTGAAACGTGTGTCAACCCCTGTGACGTTTCCTGGGATACTCATGACGCAATGAAAGTTCCACCAATGACTGGCCCACTGCTGATGCCCACTGCACCATGCCGGGTTGTAAAAGCATGCTCACTTGCAGGTTCTACCATTATTTTTTGCAACTACCTCTGTCAGGGACTTTAAGGGTAGCCGTGGCATGTGTTTCCACCAAACTAACAAGAACTGTAAAGGGGGGAAGAAATTGGAAAATTAAAATTGGGAGAAAAAGTGACAGAAGCATTAAGCTGCGTTTTCATTTAGACATGCAACGCTATTCATTGCAAACAAGGAGTAAAGGTATGAGTGAACACCGTCAGCAACCGTCAACAACCGTTGGTCCCTTCTACCAAGCTGTGCCAAAATTTTAGAGGGGTAAGGTGAGGGATTTTGATACCAATAGAAATCTATCCTTATACCCTATATAAATCGTGGCGTGTCTGTTTAGGTTTTTTTCGCTGCCTACAACCAGGTCTGAAAAAAATTCTAGGGTAAACACTGAGTCATCATTATGATTATCATCTGGTCATGAGTACTAGGGCTCCCCTTATTGGTATGAATTGGATGGTATGAATGGTTCATTACATTTCCTGTAAAAAATAGCCTTTCAAATGATCAGCCAAGAAGATACAGTATATTACAGTAGCAGTAGTATGGTGAGGCAGTTTACAGAGTACCTGAAATATTCTCTTAATTGTGTTGTTTCTAGAAGATGAATGAGACAGTTCCTGTTACACCTGATGAGGATGAGATTTGTTACACCAGTCCAGATAGTGAAGAAGAATACGTAGCAGAAACAAGTGGAGCTAGCTCAGACAATCGTGGGATGAGCAGTGAAATACCAGTAAAGAACAGTAATAAGCACCGTGCAACTCCGTGTCAGAGAAGTACCAGAAGCCCTCCATGTCAAAGCAGTAGAAGAACACCAAGATGTAGCTCCAGTCCTTGTTCTTCAAAAGGTCCTCCTCATGGCAACCTTTCTGTTATCGGAGAAGAGAGTGGCTCAGTGTCTGTTTCTGCGATCTCTAAAAGACGGATGGATCTAGAAAGTACAACAAAAAACAGTACTGTCTATTTTGCAGGTCAGCTGTCCTGAAAATTGCACAGCATTTGGAGTGTTGTCACAGCGATAAGAAGGATGTAGCAAGGGCCCTTAGTTTTAAAAAGGGTTCAAAGGAACGGCGAATGCATTTAGAGCTTCTCAGAAATAGAGGTAACTTTGCTCATAATGTGGACGTGTTGAAATTGGGCAAAGGACACCTTATTCCACGCAAGCAACCACAATTTGAAGCTGAGGGTAAAGAATTTTTGCACTGTATATACTGTCAGGGATTATTCGTCAGGAAAGTACTGTGGCGACATGTTCGCCAATGCAAGTTCAAACCGACCGAAAATAAATCAAAACTCTGGCACAGGTAACACTGGCACAAGTTATTCTTTTTAACCGTCGAAGAGAAGGGGAAGTGTCTAAAATGCCATTATCTGTGTTTACCTCAAGAGACACATCACTGCCTCATGAAGATGTCAACTTGTCCCTCTCAGAGTTAGAGAAGAAACTCTGCAAATATTTCACACGAATAGAAATTCGAGGAAAGAGAGGAAGGAAAGTTCCTGTCCTCCTTACTCCAGCGATGCAGGAAGCACTTGACCTTCTAGTTAAGAGGCAAAAGGAATGTGGGGTGCTGGAAGAAAACATCTACTTGTTTGCACGACCATCTGCAATGAGCCACTATCGAGGGTTTGATTGCATCCGAAACTTTGCCAAACTCTGTGGTGCCAAAATGAGGACATGGAAGGTATTTATTGTGTTTTAAATTATCCATGCATTTCATACCTACTACAGTATGGTATATGACTAGTACTACTATGACTATTCATCTACTGAATATGCTTCATGCTCAAAATAGACTTGAATTTTAACTTCAAGAGGTGGGTAGAGTACTCAATTTCAATACTCAATTCCTCTCTTCACTAGTCCCCAGTTACATTGCAAAGGACTAGTCTATGTATTCCAGAATAGTCGCCCAAGCCAGTGAATGGCACTACAGTACACTGAGGGCTGTAATTACTGAACTCAGACCTGCCAACCTTGGGAAAATATTTTGAGTACCACAATAGTGTAACGCTCACGCGCTTTCGCACACACACACACACACACACACATACACGTAAGTCTTTCTTCATAATTCTAGTTTTGACTGTTGAAGGGATCAGGCACAATTGTATAATTTGACCCGATTCTTAAATCACTTGCACTCCACTTGGCTATATTATGATATACAGTGCCAGTCAAAAGTTTGAGTACACCTGCTTAAAACAGTAAAAACACTTAAAACAAAAAGTTTTTTTTCATGATTAAAAATACTTTAAACTGTATAAACTTTTCTATAAACACCTAATATTTCATTATATGATGTGTGCTTAAACTGATAATCATAAGTGAATTGCATTCAATTATTTAATTATTAAATTGGAAATCATGTACAGTATCAGTCAAATGTTTGAGTACACCTGCATAAAACATTTTTTTATGTTTTATTTTGTATATTGTAACATATGTTTTCATTGTCAAGTATTTACAGAAACTTG
Organism: Hoplostethus atlanticus; assembly: GCA_034670405.1. Classification (NCBI taxonomy): domain Eukaryota; kingdom Metazoa; phylum Chordata; class Actinopteri; order Trachichthyiformes; family Trachichthyidae; genus Hoplostethus; species Hoplostethus atlanticus. The sequence goes on from JAXDDX010000172.1 coordinate 854,292, forward strand.
TGTTGCGATGTAAAACATTGTCAATTATGAATAAAACCAAGTTTCTGGGCGTGATTTCCATTTTTATTTAATAATTAAATAATTTAATGCAATTCACTTATGATTATCAGCTTATATAAGCACACATATCATAATAAAAAAATGGTATTCAATTGACAAACTATCTAGGAATGTATGTAGGTTTTAGCTAAATTATTACCTGAAGCTCCTTGGTGGCTGATGTCAACATCATAATTGCACAATGTGCAAAATGCATGGTGAGGCATTTTTGAGGGGCGGAGACACGGCCATTGCTCCTGATATTTAGCGAGGAACTTCTGGGGCGCATGCACTCGCTTCTTTTTAGTAACATTAGGTCTGCTGCTCTCTCTCTCAGTGTCAGTATCCTCGTTGTCATCGGACATCATGATGACTAGTATCTCTACCTGCAAGGCTGGTCGGGTGACTGGCTGCAATAATAGGAATTATTTGCTACGTTATCAGTTTATCACACCGTAGCCTTAAGTCTCGTAACGAGGCTAATCATGTCGTATGCGAGCTACGACTAACTAGCGAACAACAAAGTTACCGAACATGTTTAGCAATGTTTCATATGATGTTAACATTACGGTCACATTTTAAATATTTTTGTGCTTGATTATTACTCCCCCACTTCCCATTTTACCTCAGCAATGCAATGCAACGTACGCCTCGGTCGATGACAAAGTAACGTTACGGTAACGTGATGCAGTAACTTACCGCATCAGTGGATGTTTGTGAGTGATAAGATTTGGGTCAGGGAGGGGCTAGTCTCGTGCCCAGCCTGTATGCGAGAACTCAGCAGAACTCGCTCGAGTCGGTTTCCGAGACTAGGGAGGGGCTAACGTTACAGAAGCACAAGAGGGATGTAATTTAAATACCGAATACATGTACGGTATTGTTTTGTATTGATTGATTGTTTTCTGTAATTAAATTATTATATATATATATATATTTATTTTTTCCATTTGCGTAGTTTCAGCTGGCATTTTGTACCTGCGTATTTTGACCAAGAATTGCATGGTTGGTACACAAAATGCGTGCAGGTTGGCAGGTTTGCGAACTGTTTGACTTATATATGATCCTTGAGCTTTCACTTCACCTCTTGACCACACCCTGTGGAATCTAGTTCTGTAACTCGCCAGTAATGTGGCTTATACATACCTTTTGGGTAGCGTCTATTGGGTTATGGTGCATTCAGGTGGCATTGTAATACAAACTCAGTAAATGAGAATATAAGATATTTGTTTGGTATTCAGACCCATAATTGTGAAAGCTATATTTTACCATTTGTGGACTTAATATTCTATTGTACTAAAGCTATTTTTGATTTACCAATTTAGTGCTTACTGCTCCATTATTCTATATGCTATGCTAGGGGCGCCGTCCATCCAGAGGGGTGCCAAATGAGAGGGGAAAATATGAACAAAATGTTCTTAATTAAAATACTATTTCCAAATATTACAAAAAAAGCCGACAACAATATACACAGCCTATTAAATAGGGCATATATAATAGGCTCTATCTTCTGGGTTGCCCGCGGCCGCATCACCCCCTCCGCCTCCTCCCGCTCCTAGTTAGCGTTACCTGAGTCTGGGGGGATGGGCGAGTTATCTGGCTGCGATGCAAGGGAGCGCCAGCTAAGATCTTGCCTAGGGCACCAAATTGGTCAGGGGCGGCTCTGCTTACCCTTGAAGTCAATCTCCATCGTATTGTGTCCTGGTGAACACCACGAGTCCACCATTGCACCAGCAAATTTACAGTCCTTACAATCTACCTCAATAACAGAAGTAGTTGTTGTAGTGAGTTACTACCCCCTTCTGCTTCAATACTTATGTCTCTACAAATGGCTTATTGATGTACTTGATTGATTATTGACTTTAATATGATTGTCTTTTTCATAGACAGCAATGAGTCCACACACCAGAGTGATTCCACCACCGATTCTTTCATGATGACACCAGAGAGAGAAGGGAGGCGCATGACATCACTGAAAGGGAGTGACTCCAATGAGACATACAAACAAATGGATAGTGAAAGTGAAGCCTTATCAGCGAGAAAGAGAGGTGAGGTATTAACCTACAGAATGTTCCAGTGGTCTGTATGGAGCTAAACCCACACAATGCATCTTTTGAGGGTTTCAGTATTGAGCTCCAAGATGAAGAGTTAACATACAATACTTGATGTCAGATTGTGCAAATAAGTTAGTGTTGTTAAACAAGACTAGGTAAATCTAGTTGGTAGCCGGACTGTCTGTGTTTGATGCGCTAAAATATGGTCAAATTGGTCCAGGGATTGTCATGAAAAGTAATGCTACATGGCATTGTATCTGGATGCTATTATCACATGACATCAACAGAGTCATTCATTTGCATTTGAGAAAAATATCTGCCGTAACCGCTTGGGGCTTAAAGTATGATTCAATTGCATCTCAGATTTGGACCACCAATGTCTGTTTATTACTAAAATAGATAGAACTCAAGGAAAAGGAGCATCATGATTTTCATAACGGTGGCGTTATTATGGAAGCAAATTAGTTCCTAAAAGATCTCAAGTTAGAAGGATGTTGAATCCAATACATTTGAATTTATTATCTATTAATTCAATTCATTTGAATTTGTCAACTTTGAATTTAATCGTTTTGAATTAGTACAATTAATATTTTAAAAATCCAGGTTCCGAAAATTCACATCTAACAATGTAGCTTCCCAAAATACAAATCTTAAGTTCAAGTTGTACAAGTTTGAATATTATAAATTGAAGTTGAAAGAATTAAAATTGTAAAAATTCAGATTCCAAATGTCAATCCGGGTTACTCAGGATGAGCAAAACAACACTGATATAATGGATCCTGCTTCTAACTAATCACAATGCTTGTACCTGAGAACCTGTGCTATAACTGCAGGCCTAGTAATAAGCAACAACCGACTCCGTAAGTAGAGATCACGCTACGGTAAGTCTGGCCAAAGTTTTATTAGCTATCTATCCATGTGTAATACTCCTCTCCTCCACTACATCCTCTTCTCCTCCACTACATCCTCCTCTCCTCCGCTACATCCCCCTCTCTTTCACTACGTCCTCTTCTCCTTCACTACCTCTTCCACTCCTCTCCTCCACTACATCCTCCTCTCTTCCACTACCTGCTCCTCTTCCCCACTACCTCCTCTTCTCTTCCACTACCTCTTCCACTCCTCCACTACCTCCTCTTCTCCTCCACTACCCCTCCTCTCTTCCACTATGTTCTCTTCCACTACCCCCTCTTCTCTTCCACTACCTCCTCCTCTCCTCCACTTCCTCCTCTCTCCCACTACTTCCTCCACTATCTCCTCCTCACCTCCACTACTTCTTTCTCTCCTCCTACGCTGGATAGATCCTGGTTAAAAGTATATAACAGTAGTATATATAAGTATATATAACATAACACCATTATATGGTGTTATGTTGCTTATTCTGAGTAACCAAGATTGATGTTTGGAATCAGAATCAGAATAAGATTTCAATTTGTACAACTTTAATTTTTTATTTTGGGAAGATACATTTTTAGATGTGAAGTTTCAGAGCCTGGGTTTTTAAAATATGAATTATAAACGTTTCTATTCACACCAAACTAATTAAAATGTATTGAATTAATTAATAATACATTAAAATTTCAAATTCTTTCGAATTTAGGCACTAATTTGCTTTCATACATTACATACAATTTTAAAATCGGAAATGGTCACCAGTTACCGCTCTGCGTTTCTAGTGTTAACACTACACATTAGAAAACAAATAATACATATGTAATTGAAGGTGTGGTATCACCACCACAGAAGAAAAGACATTGACAGTCAACTCATTGATCTTGTTGACTCCTCTCCTTACAGCACTCTGTAACTGACCAGTTCAGGAATTTGGACACAATTTATTAGCAATTTAAAATTAAATAGTTAACCAAAACATGCATGTAGTTCCAAACAGCTGTAGCATTGTGCAAGGTTCCACTTCCATCATGATCCATGTGAAATGATGGGACAAAATGCGAAGCTAACAATAGGCTTTGATAATGTACAAAACTAAACCATTCATCATTGTTAAGGTTCAAACCAGCTGGTACACTCTATGGGCTACAGCAGGTAATCTACATAGGCTACCAATTGTAGACCAAAATCTACATAGGCTACTCCTTGATGTTTCTAATCATCACAAATTACATATTAAATGCACTCTTGTTAAAAATTATAATTTCTTCTCATTGTCATTTAGGTTCAAATCCTCGCCCGAAAACGCCCTGGCAAAGGAATGAGATCCACACTGTGGAGAAACACTTGAGCAACTTCATTTCAACATGTACAGTTCCAGGGAAGAGAGACTGTGAGCACTGCATCAATGCTGAGCCAGAAGCCCTGAGAAATAGAGAGTGGCTAGCTGTAAAATTTTACATAAAAAAATCGCATTACAGCTCTGAAGAGAAAAGTTTCCAACTGATCTTGACATTTGATTTTGTTCTACTGATGTACATATACAGTACCTTAATGGGAAGTACAATAATTTGATTGTTTCAGTAGACTGAAAAAGTAGATTGAAAATAAAGAATCTCTACTTTAATGTTATTATTTTGTCCATTACTGAGCAAGAAAGGAGATGTCCCCAGTAGGTAGTTTTTGTCCCCACTGAGAACTAAAAACAAGCTTTGCATGTGTGTGTGTAAAGGGGGACCTCAGAAATATATTTAAACCAGAAATGGTCCCCAGAGCTGACGGCCCAGTCAGGTTTGGGACAAAAGTTCTTAATTTGGTTAATTTCAACAGATATTAGTGCTCACATGTTACTTTTGATCATGCCTGATTTTTTATGGAGCTGTACGACCACAGGAAAGGGTGGTCCTCGTATGTGATGTCCCTGTCCAAAGGCCTACTTATGTAGTATAAACAAGAGTGTGTGTGTGTGTGTGCGCGCGCGCTCCACGGACCTAAGGGTAATACCAGGACTGCCATAGTCCTCATAATTTGGAGAGTGTAGCTGCATTTGTTAGTGTCTAAATAACATATATTCTCTTTCGTTGAAAGTCCGTTTGACCTGATTTTGAGTGTATCCCAGTGTATAGAACAGCGCACCCTACAGCTGGTTGCTGTATTGCAGTTTCATACACATTTTCGATGCACACGGTGCGATTTTGGCTGGCTGTCTTGTGATTGGCTGGTTTACGCATGTGGGCTGTACCTACAAACGGCCCACTCAAAGGTCTGCCCATACCGGTCTGCTCTTTAAAAATTAAATGTCCAGGGGCCTCATTTATAAAGGTTGCTACGCACAAAAAAGTGGCGTTAACGGGGGTGAAATGTGCGTACGCATATTTTACCGCAAACGTCGGGATTTATAGAAAAATTCTATGTGGTAAAAGGTGCGCACTTCTACGCATCCTTTCACCCATGCGTAGAGCTCACCGCAAAGTTTTTCAGACAGGAATCAGTGACGCCCGATGGGGAGATCACAAAATAAAGCTCAGTCCTCTTAAAAACATAGTTTTATAAGTGTGCTTTCACAGGGTTTGTGGTCTGTATCTGTTAAGTTACTACTTAAAACCTATTTTTATACAAAGGCATTCTCTTAATTCTTATGCTTGATTATTTTACCGGGCCGGCGCCAGGATGAAGTGACTGAGGGGGCAATTTTTCATGAAATAAAACTTTAACCATGCAATAGCCTCAGAAAGGCTAAAAAACAACAACATAAGGCTACTGTTCAAAATCAAAGAATACATTTATTAATCAGAGACTCACATAAGAACGGAGCACTGCAGAGAATTTATGAACGATAACGATTCTCTGTCAAAATCAGCAGGGGGAGGCGCGTAGAAACAGCAGTTTGCGGCTTGCATCTCTCTCTCTCTCTCCCTCTCTCTCTATCTCTCCCTCTCCCTCTACAACGGGGGAAATGGAATTAGGGCCGAAAGTTGTATTTACCACCACGAAAAGCAAGCAGGCTGAGAGACCGAACTAAGTGACGTGTCTGTCTGTCTATCGATCTCCTCCGCTCCGTTTCAGTGGGCTACTATGGACGCCCTAGCATACACCTATGGAAATATTTTTCTATAAATACATAAAGCTTAAACAGAGGGGGCAAAAATACAACTGAGGGGCTAAGCATATTTTACTCTCTCATATATACCTCCTTATGCTCAGTGTTGTATAACTTTTAAACTGTTTTTAAATTGTTTTTATCATTTTGTTCGTCAGTTTGTCTACGATTTTTATTTTGTCTTCTAAAGCACTTTGTAACTTTGTTTTGAAAAGTGCTATATAACTAAAGTTTATTTTTTATTATTATTAAGGTGTGCCGGATTATTAGGGCTTTTGCGGTTCTCCACAATGTGGCCCAGATGCCTCTACTGAGCCCCCCAAACAGTACACCTTTACGGCGCTCAACCTCAGTGATGAGCACCTCGATCTCGCACTCCGCAAATTTCGCCTTTCTTGCAGTTGCCATCTCTCCGTTTTTCCCTCATTGATAGTCCAACAAAGGCTGCTTAACAACGTCGGCATATTCATGACCTATTTAGCATTGACCATTTATGGATGATTGTGGGACGACACTGGGAGGAGTAGTGGGAGGACACTGGGAGGAGTACACTAGCGCACAATTCACCGCAGGTGGGTATTTATAAAGAGAAGACTGCGTACAGGTGTGCTGCACGGTTTTATAGATCTGAATATTTTCTTGCGTTAGTAGATTCTGATGTTTGATTCTCAATGTTTTAGGATGGAATCTACGCAAAGTTTTATAAATGAGGCCCCTGGACGTGTAAAACAGCAGCATGGCCTAATGGACTGGACTGGACTGTACAGGTAAGCATTTATATTTGTAAATATAGCTTATTTTTGCTTGAGCAAGTAACAGGAACTTATAAATGTGTTTTTGGTGTAAAATGCAATATATATATAGCTATATATGTGAGGTGCTCTCACAGAATGAGTGGAAGTCGCAATGGCTAATTTACATAGAAATGCTTTTTAATGTCTATTTTTGACCATTTTGGTTTTTGGACTAATTAGGCTTTCATAATCTGTATGAATTACTTCCTATTTTAGAGTGGAAATATAATTTTGAAGCATAAAAGCAAGATGTGGTATTAACTTGGTCTGCATAGTTTATATTAACTGGCCACCATGTAAAATCATGTTGGGGCATAACTGTTTTAGATTAATAGCAACATAACTTCCCACTGGTCACTTGTCTTATATGACATGTTAGGTAGGAGAGTTAGCTGTGGCTGCGTCAGTTTAGGCCGCAGAAGACGAGACAGTGTGAGGTAGCTATATTAAATAGCAACCGGTGTTTGACTTTCGGAAAAGAGAAGCAAGGTGAGGTGTGTTGGTATGCTTTTTGATATTTAAGGGCAGTGTCAAGCCACAGTTGCTTGTTTTCTTTGCACATGGTAACGTTAGCTGAGCTAAGTTTCCCAGGGGCCTCGCCCTGCTTGTTAAGCCCCAAC